>PUQB01000869.1:0-82856 GCA_003024785.1 Selaginella tamariscina | reverse complement strand
AATACAAGTTAAACAATACAGGTATTTTTAAGTGTACATGCTTTTATTAATATTTTTCTTATTAAAATAAAAACATGAGCTTTTATAAAGTTCAAAGAAGTTACACTGATAATATTATATTTTTATATGATTTTCAGTAAGAAGATTCCTTAGTGACCTTTGCTTTTATATATTATATATATGTACTTAAATATATATGCAGGTATTTACAAAATAAAGATATAAATAGACATTGTTATACAATTGTCTTCCACCTATATGGACCAACCTACAAATGTCAATTTAGGCCCCTCCCATCAATGGGACACGTGGTAAACGGCTATTGATTCTACGTACTCAGTGTACCCACCGTACGCTTGGGATATACCCCGAATTTTGAAAAATAAATCAATATTTGAGTTCCGTGGCGTAGTGATGACATAAAAAGCTAGTGAGTTATTTCTCGCTCTACACATTTGGAATTCATAGTGCTTCTTATACATGAAGAATGAAAAATTTACATGGCAATCATCTTAAAGAACACATTCCGTCTTGCAAACATATGATTCCAACCAATAGTCCGGTATATTAGGAAATCGAAGGCACCACCGGATGTACCAAAGGGCTCCCTTGCAGTGTATGTTGGAAAGTCAATTGAGGAGCAACAGAGGTTGTTATACCAATTTCATATCTCACACATCCACTCTTCCTTGAATTGCTGAAGAAATCTGAGGAGGAATTCGGGTTCCGCCGTGACGATGCTTTGCATTTGCCTTGTAATGTGGGGGTTTCTACAGGGTTGTTCGTAAGATTGAGAGCGAGAGAATGAGCCACCGGATAAGATACCCAATGGACCAATCGGCCTGACTGTCTTGTGACAAATATGGAATTAAGTTACAGTTTTTTGTAATTAGTTTCTCTCTACCTTAGCGATTGTTGCATTATTATGATTTCTGATGTTTGCTATACTTATATATAATAACAATGTTGCGAGTTTAAGTTTCTGTACATTTGATCAAATCTAACGATGTTTAAGAGAGAAGAGAATTTTTAACATTGTATATATCATTATATATGTATGCAATTATATGTGGGGTCAAAATATCATTAACAGCATCTATTATATAGATGTAGATTATACTTGGCTGAAGATGATTTTGACTTTGTGTGTATGTGTGCGTGTGAGTGTTTAGATGTATATAGTACTTTGCGAAACCTGTAAGCAAGAGAGTACGAATAAAAATCAGTATATATCAACATATGAGTTTTTTGCACTCAAGCTTGAAACTTGAAGTAAACGACACACACGCCACACGCACACGCACACACTGGAAGTGCTATGGTGGTGGTCTACTTCACACCGAAAGTAAGCCGACAAGGAATCGTTTCATTATGAACGTAACTACTTGACTTTGAAACGGAATGTAACTAAACAATATGTTGAAAATCAATATCTATTTTGCATATTAGTATAGATCTGATCTTGGTTAGTCAACTATAGATCGTATATATCATGCATACGTATATACTGATATCACTAAGTCAATTAGACGGCTCAAGATCAAATACAGAATATATGACATCGATGAAAAGAAATGGGGACCTCCATTAAATGCATAACACTTACTATGGTGTTAGGTGTGTTTTCTTAATCCAGACGTAAACCACGAAATTAAACACATGTACATACGTACGGACGTACGTTTCACTAGAAACACACAATAGAAAGTTCCGAAAGTCACTGTTTGCCGAGATGCCCCTTCTTGTCACCTTGTAGCCACCTACACGTCAAATGTGTCCCCAATGAGATAAGCGAGAGCCACGTGGACGATGGCGATTGAAAGCCGGCCACTGCAGTGCAGCACCGTACCGGACGCACTTGTACCGTACATCCAGGATATACTTGTCAGTGCATTCCGTGTGGCCGACTCATTCCACTAATATCTCCACGTCTCGATAGGCATTTTAAAAGTGGCTGGCTGCCATTGAAACTTTCCTCTTCTTATTGGAATGTACTCTGGCGTGTGTGCTTGAAGAATTCTGTAGAGGATTGTAATGGGTATGAAATCACAGACGAAGGGTGAAGATTTTCTCGAACACACCCCGTCTTGCTCGGAAATGATCGTTATTCGCAGCAGCTCTCTGAAACGTACCCAGTCGAGGAGATCGAAACCGTCCTCCCACGCCGGACGTACCAAAAGGGTTCGTTCGCGGTGTACGTCGGACAGGCAGAAGAAGAAGATCAGCAGCGGAGATTTGTGTTCCGATATCATATCTCACGCACCCTCTCTTCCTGGAGTTGCCTCAAGAAATCCGAGGAGGAGTTCGGTTTCCGGCACGACGGTGCTATGCATTTGCCGTGTCACATTGCGGTGTTCTACAGGGTTCTTCAGAGGATTGAGAGCGAGCGACTAAGTCACCGGATTAAAATCCCCAAGGACCCATCGGGTTGATTGTCTTATAACGAGATGAATGTTGTACAGATTATTAATGTTCTATATACAGCATTGATACATCTCTTACATTGTTTGCTCTATTTAACAATTCAAGGTTTGGATCTCTTACTAAGATCATGAGTTCCTATGGTTTTGAATGAAAGATCAAAATAAATCACAAAGAATATAGTTGAGTTCTATGTCCATACGTCTGTAAGATTTACACAGGGAATGATGTGTATATTACTTACCCACATGTTGAAAACCAATGAAATAATAAGAATAACAAATAATTACATTAATAGGGGCCCCTGTGAATGGATTATACAACTGTAAGTATTGTCGTCTTAAAAAAATATATATATATTATAGACACACACACACACACACGTGTATATGTAATCTATAGAGAGTTTCACTTAAGAAACATTTGTTTATATATATTTTATTTCACACGTAGTTTGAATTGTATATAATATTATTATATATATTACAAAGCTATAAAATCTACTTTAAAAATATGGCTAATAAATCGAGGATTATGTAATACACAGTTTTCAGGTTTCGAATCCACTTAAAGTTCTACACCAAAATTTTAATAAATTAGAAGTAAACCCTAATTTAATTAACAACGAAGGGTTTACAAAGATGGGTGAGGGGCCTCCGACTATGGTGGTTGTACATGAACACCATCATCCACAGGAGGTAGTTGAAGCTGCAGTCAGGTAAGAGAAGCAGAGAGAGGGAGAGGAGAGAGAGAGAGAGAGAGAGAAATGAATTGAATGAACAGGGTAAGCCAGTACGTGGTATCTTACTCAACCTGTGCGAAAATCGCGTTTATGAGCTTCGGAATTGGTGTAATTGTGGGTTTCAATTTGAACAAACGGGTCAGAAGAGCTGCCTCCAAGCTTCTCAAGCGGCTCAAGGAGCCCTAAAAGCAGAGTGTTTAGGATTTAGGCAACGGAATATGCGCTTTGTAACGGAATATCATTTTTTTCAATGTAATATCCTTTTAAGTACGTTATTTATACGCCGCATATACTTCTATTATCTTTTTGAATAATTAACTTTAAAAACCTTTTTAAAAGAATTTATATATAATGCATTGTGTATATGGTAACTGTTATTAAATAAAGTTAACATATTCACCTTAACATAATTCCAATAGTTTTGAGGAGGGATTTAGGATGTTTATTATTATAATATAAAAAGAAAAATAAAAATTAAACGTGAATTGAATTGAAATGTAAATTTCTTTAGGTTAATGCATTTTTAAATTAATATGTTTTAAATTAATATGTTTTCTTATTTAAATGCATATATGAATGGGTTTTAATTAAGAAACCCTTTAAACTTAAGGAAAATATTAATTTCCCTTCAATTTTTATGCATGTCCTAACAAGGGGGCCCCATTATGCAAGTTTCCTTCCTTAACATATTCACCTTAAATATATATATATTATTAGAAATATAATAATTTATCTCTGTGTAAAGTCTAATTCTAAAATAAATCTAAACCATTGAATTAAGATATATTCTTAATATATACTTCATCAACTTAATAGCATTGAATGTATGTAATGCATACATACCTTATTCGACCAAAAAACATATATCAAGATTCCGGCTGCATTTCTCAGCCTCTTCTCTAATCGACTGGAATAGTACGGATGACAGGTACCTTTCTCCAAAGCTGGGCAGTACCACCTGTACGGAAAAAACTCTTAATTATCTGTATTAACCGTAAACATTTGCCTATATCCTCCCTCTCTTACAAGCGCACTTACACAAATTAGCTTGTTTTCATTCTCGGGTCTCCTTGCAACTTGGACTGCTGCACACACAGCGGCTCCTGACGAAATTCCCACCTGATAGCAACATTATATTTATATAATCTTCATTACTTGTTTAGATACTATATAGTTTACATTTTATACATAATAAAAGAAAACTCTTCATGACTTACCAGCAAACCTTCCTTCAAAGCCAACTGCTTTGCCATTTCTACAGAATCGTTGCTAGACACCTGTCAAAAAATACGGGATACACGACTATTATTAACTTACAAAAAACATAAATATATATACGACATTATAGTGTAAGAATATTATCTGATGCATACAAATACATATACATATATTCTAGCAAGTTTATATTATATTATGGCACTGATATAAACAAAAAAGTATTTGTAAAGACGAGAAAATAAGTACCTGTATGACTTCATCAAGTATCTCCACATCAAGGATGCTTGGAATAAATCCTGCACCAATCCCCTGTATCTTGTGCGGCCCTGGTAGAAGTTTATTAAATCACGCACTCAACTAGCTGTTCTTCATATCCAAATTCTTGTGTTTGAAACATATACATATACACATACATATATACCTGGTTTGCCACCAGAGAGCACATTGCTTTCAGTTGGTTCAACCCCGTAAATCTTTAAATCACACACGGTCGTCAGTAGAATATATACATTGTGTGTATGTTCACACACACACACCCACCCACCCACACACCGACCTTGATGTTTGGGTTCTGCTTCTTCAAGAAACGTCCAGCACCAGTTACTGTACCTCCTGTTCCAATCCCAGCTACAAGAATGTCAACTTTGCCCCGTGTATCTTCCCATATTTCAGGACCAGTAGTCTCATAGTGCACCTGAGGGAAACAGTGAAGTTATACATTATACTATATGCCTGATGTGTGCAATATATGCCTGCTTCTATATATGTATGTATATATGGTCGTCTTAAAGCATAAAACTTGTGCTAATAGTGAATTCAGAGAGAGAGACCTTGGGATTTGCAGGATTCTCAAACTGTTGAAGCATATATGAGTTGGTGGTCTTCTTAAGGATTTCTTCTGCTTTCTGAACAGCTCCCTTCATGCCCTTTGCAGGATCTGTGAGAACTAGCTCGGCACCAAATGCCTTCAACAGTATGCGTCGCTCAAGACTCATGGATGCAGGCATTGTTAATATTAACTTATAGCCTTTTGCAGCAGCTATAAATGCTAAGCCTATTCCCGTGTTACCACTTGTAGGCTCAACCAAAACACTCTGCAGAACCAAAATATCGTGTGTATGTGTGTGTGTAAGCGCGCGCTTACAGAAAATACGTGTACATATTATATATAGTATGTATATCACAATATACGTCGTTCATGTGATATAACATATATGAAACTTACATACCTTGCCCGGAGTGATGGCTCCTTTAGCCTCGGCATCAGAGATCATACTATAACCTATCCTGCAAGCATACACAAGAAATATCAACACTCTCTCCTCTCTCCTCTCTCTCTCTCTCATACACATACACACACACACACACACATTGTGCGTAGGATTTATCTTACTACATGAATTTGATGTCATGCATATGTATACGTAGACACATAGATTGTATTGAAAATGAATATACCGATCTTTCACACTGCAGCAAGGCTCCATGATTTCCAACTTGGCAGCAATATTAGCAACGCAACCATCCACTACACTGTTCAAGTATACCATTGGCGTCTTCCCAATCAACTGGTAATCACAAATATTGGAGACAATATTAGAAACATTTACAACGAAATAGTTCATTATGTATACATACTGTATGTGTTTATACATATTTGTATGTACATACATATCGTGTATTTGGGTTCAAATATATAAAATTTAAAATTCACAAGAAACTATGCAAAAAGGGTGTGATTATGCCTTTTTCTCAATATTGATATGATACATACATACATACATTATGTATGTAAGTATATGTATGTATATACATATGTGTGTGTGTGTGTGTGTGTGTACTTTTGTATGTATGTGTACAGATGGAAAATGTAGGTTATGCATACATTCAAATATGTATCTATGTGAGGGTGTGTATATGGATATAAGTATGTATATATAAAACAAAAACTAAATTAAGATATATACAACTATATACAGTCTGTAGGTGTCTATTCAGAACATTCACAGTAAATTATGAAAAAGGCATAGTTACACATATGTACGTGCAGTATGTGTTTCAATATCTATCTAACTGTGTGTATGCGCTATTCCTGTATACAAACCAAAGCTAAACCAGGTTATATGTTAAACTGTAAAGTTTTCTATATGTACATTTACATGCATGCATGCATATAATGTATATATGAATCCGAAGGCGTACCTGAGTGACATCTTCTGCAATGTTTAGGCCCTCCTCGGGCTCGGCCTCTGCAGTTTCTTGCTGCAGCTCTGTAGAAACTGCGTACACAGGAATTGCTTGCCTCGGCTTGGCGGCGCAGTGCAATCTGAGCCGATCGCATGCCGATAAAGAGAAGAATGCATGGCGGCGATGGACAGCCGCCATAACAGCCGGCGCCTCGCTCCTCGTGACCCCTCCTACGTTTCCCAACAGAGGCCTCAAACTCCCTGCTGTCGCCATGGCCAATCCTTAATCTAGAACCCTATTTTGCTTATATTAATATTTCTTCTCAACCACAGAAAATGCGAAGAGAATGAAATCTCTCTTATACTTAGAGATGGATCGACAATCGTGTGTGTGTGAGGGAGAAAAAGAATGTGCATAGCGTAACCATATATATATAAAATAGCATGTATTGAGTTCAAAAATGCCAAAACATTAATTACATAATATACAATAGGGCGCTTCGCACATGATATTAACATTAACTCTAATTAACGTTGACATTAACTTAATATTAAAATATTATGTATAATACATTATCTCAAAATAATGTTAATGTCAACATTAATACTAAATACTTGTTCAGATTAGAAAACATTAACTTTTTTAATTCAAAATTAACGCAAAACATCTTCACATCTATTTTTCTGATATTAACATTAATAATTAATTTATTTATTCAGACTTTAATAAGTTTTAGGTTTAAGTTAGAGGATTGAGGCATGAAAAACAAACAAAAAATTAAGTATATATTTTGAAATAAATATGCATGCAAATGCTTATGCACATGCACATAAAAAAGAGTACCATGGAGTTTTGCAACCAGAGAGGAGATCGCATTGAAAGCATTCTGGGAAGGACTCCATTGCAGTTCGCTCCTCAATGGAGACAAGCTCCCTGCTAAGCTCCATCCTCTCTGCATGCCTCTTCGACTTGTTGGCTTCGTCCTCAGCATTCATCTTTAGCTAAGCAGCATTCCTGGATCTGAGCACATCTGCCAGCACCGAGCTCTTAGTCTTCCGAGCTTTTTTGTAGGCTCGACCACTCGATCCAGGCTCCGATCACCAGGAATCTTCTCTGGTTCAACATGGCCTCCACCTCCACGCCTCGGTCTCAGCCTCTGCATCTTGCTGAGCTGCTTCAAAATTTGCCAAACTCGTCATCGATCACAGAAGCTTTGCACTTGCCGGTTCGGCATTGCTGCTCAACTGAGTCCCTGCTTCTTGTGTAGCACTTGTCAAGTATCTTCACAGGCTTGATGTTTGCCTTGTCACGAAGAGTCCCCTCCACTCATCAAAAACATCACGATCCATGGATTGGAGATGAGCTGCTATGCTCGCTTGAATCATCTGGAAATACTTAGCACAGCCGTGGATTTGTTGTACAACTTGATGTCTTTGTAGATCCCATTGATGTTGCTCCACTTGTCCTTGCATTTCTTCCAGTCTCCCTGTGAAGCCGCTCTTAGCCATGTCTTTGGCAATCTCCTCCACTTCTCTCCCGTAGTTTTCATTCGGCCTCGCTGATCAAGATGCTGGTCAACCTGAAGGATCTGAGTTCTCCTCAACCCGATGAGGCAAATCATTTCTTTCTTGAACCATTTAGCTTGGCGGGGAGCTCGAAAACCAGTTGGGGGGGGCACCTGCTGTAGGGGCAGTGTTACCCCGAACTTCCACCACCTCTACCTCTTCCTCCACCCTTCTACGTGAGCTATGGAGGGTGAAGATTCATCAAGCAATACTGATGGAGATTGAGAACTTCCAGGCTGTTGAGAAGGAGGGTTCGGAGAGGATGCAGTTGGAAAAACTATAGATTCCCGATTAGATGTATGCCTAAGATGCTCAGAGTGAAAGGAGTTTACTAATGATCACCGTGCCATAGATTTGCTCTCGCTATGCAGCTCAAATCCTAAATGAATATTCCATGGAATAATAAGTTAATGTAATGTTATTTTAATAATGTAAATTCTTGTCATTAAAAAAAAATCAACTCCTTTTTATTTTAATGTTAATGCTAATGTTGACATTAATATTAATGTTGGCAAGTGTGAAAATACATTAATTTAAACTGTATAAAATATTAATGTCAAATTTTAACGTTTTTAAATGTGAAGAAAAATTAATGTTAATTTCACTGTTTGAATGTCATGTGCCAAGGCCCCAATATATTCATAAACATTCATAATATACGTCTGTGCCTTTTAAGAGAAATATAATAGATATGATTTATAATAAGACAATATAATTAATATACCACTCAATTAATATAATATATAACGTAATGTAATTGTGTTTATATTTATAAATATAATAGGAATTATATAGATAACATAATAGATAAGTTAGATTATGTTCCCTTAATCGATTTTAGTGATTTCATATGCATTTTGAAAAGACCTGTAAATGATAATTTTAAAAAACTAATTTATTTCAATATTAAAAGTAAATGCTTCATCATTTGAATTCATATATGTTAATACTTATGTGTGTATATATATAAAAACGTTATATTTTCAAACATAAAATAAAGTAGTTTTCTTACTATTTTTGAATCTTACTTAAATCAATGTTAAAACTGCATTATATGAGAAATAATTAAATATACACACAATTGTTAATCAACATTAATTTCATAATAATCAAAAGATATATTATATAAATCTCAGTTTTTGATTCAAAGAATCAGTGGCTCCCAAAACTCGCGACCTGTATTATGTATATAAATATATATGTTCAGAATCTATACACACATACACCGGGCATATGCATAATACAATAATAACTCTGTAAATATGTATGCAATAATTTTCACACTTTAATCTCAAAAACAAGTTTTGAATAAAAGCCCTTCTTTTAATATATAAACACTAGTTACGAGAGAAAGCTCACATAAACTTATTTACTAAATAAACCAAATCAACGGCTGTTAAAGTAGCTCTCCAACGACTCCGCCTCAATAACGTTGGATGCAAGTGCCCCAGAACGGACCGTAGATATAAACAACTGGTGGTGTATATAACGCTGCACACACACATCAATTTCATACTTATATCTCTAATTCTCCCTCATACACACGTATAAGTTGTGTGCATGTAGTCTTTAACATACACACACATGTTCTCTCTCCACACACGCAGCATCATACCGCAAGTTGTGTGATGATTTCTGCAGAAGTATCAATATGCCAATCAGGCTCAAGCTGCCTAACGAAAGAGGCCCTTCCCGCCTCACAGCTACAAAAGAGTACCTGAAATATCAAGTCCTATGATCTTTAATCTAATATTCATTACCATTATATTATATACTATATGTGTGTGTACTGAATAGTTGTGGTAAAACTAGCATACTGTGTGTCAGTACGTACCTTGTTTCTGTTAAACCCAGCCTTGGTGAAGAGTCCAATCTTGTCCAAAGCAGCGAGAACAGCCTCCTGCAATACAAATTAAAAAAATCATCAAACCTTGTAATAATTGCACTAACGGAATAATATGGACAGTTTATAATATAATTCACTAACATGTAATACGTCAAATTACCTCGCTTGCGTCATCATTGACTGTCGTCATCAAGTAAAGTTCACAACACTGTGCAAGCTCTAGCAACACGTCCGTTACCGCTAGCCGCACCACAGCATGACTCTGTTAGCGAGAAGAACTCGATCATTTTCAAAAATGCCTAATTGTTCATTTAATCTATATTAGAATATGTTTAAGACATATCTAGCTAAATAAAACAAAACGAGGGTAAGAGCGTGTATCCTATACACTTTTATGACTGGAAGCACAATAATTTATTGAATTGAAATACTATATGAATGAGTTAGAAATACTCGACTAACAAAATAAAGATACATATATAATTAAAAGTATATAATTGGTAAAAAGAAAAGAGACTCACAAGGAGGTAGCTACCTCGAGTTCAGATGTTGTAGTTTCCTCCAGCACAACCCCAATAACTGGCAAGTCACCTAAAACAAAAGAACCCCTGTTAAATAATTCTACATATAGCTCAGTTTACCATCACTTACCTTCTTACCGCCCTTGAGTTGACGCTTGACTGATTGTGTCAATGTCGACTACATCAGAGAAAAAATCAAATATTAATAAACATAAACCAAACTTAAGTACACTAACTCATTACATATCATATGGCTATATATACCGCATAAGTGTGTGTGTGTGTGTGTGTGTGAGAGAGAGAGAGAGAGAGAGAGATGGTGATGAGTTCCTTTATCTGTACTTAATAAATAGCACTAGTAACTCACATAGACACACATCTACTGTATGCATCTTTATACGCATGTATAGACTTACAACACGAGGAGGAGGCGAATCTTGAATGGGAACACCCCTCTGTTTGGCCTGTGAAACGTGCGGGGCAACCGCAGTAGAAACACCTGAAGCGGTGTCCGAGCTCGACGAAGACGGGCTGTCCGGCTTCACAGTCCGCTTCGGACGCCGGTTCGAACTAGTCCTCATGTACCTCCACGTGCAAACAAAAGCTACTGCAAATCCAGCAATCGCCGCAACTGAGCTAGCATTCTGCAACATAAGCAGTTCAAACGTGTATATATATATATATGTGTGTGTTATACAAACAAACGTGCCTGTGTATTTTGCACACGCTATCTTACACAGAAATACATAGACGAATATTTATGTAGATCCCAGCCGTTTGATAAGTTGCGTTATGTATGCTACGAGAATTTAAGAACATAAGATATAAATAATACAATTATGATGTCTGTGCAATATAAGAGATATATTCCTATATATAACATGTATTTATAAATATACCTTATAACGGACGAGGAAGGCGAGTAGCGAAGATAACTTGTTGCTCATAGTTAAACCAGCAGCTCTGAATACTTGAACAAACTCCTCAAGAACTTCATTCGCCATTCCGATTGAATCCCTGCAAAGACCTACAAAACCAGCATATATATGTGTGTGTGTGTCATTCTGTAATCGATATTGAAGAATTTGATTAGGCACATAAAGACTCCATTTTTTCTTGTTAGATTCGTAGGATTAGATACCCAAAGACTCCGTTTTTGTTAGATTTCTTTAAGATTCATAGGCCGATCAATTAGGTACATACCTTATAATCTAGCGATTTCTGTGCTGCGAATCCACAAAAGCGAAATGTGGTCGATTGCTGTTCATCACAGAACCTATCAATTAAGATCTTACCTGAAGAAGCTGCGATTCGAGGGATCCGTACTTCAATCAGCAGGAGCAGGCGGCGTCCAGCGCCATCCTTAGTAGGAAATCAACACGCGTTTCTCTGACGGTATATCCGCTTAACAAACGAAGGAATATCCTACTTTCCTAACCCTAAACTTGCTTTAACTATAATCATTAGCATTTTAATTTTTATTTATAGTTTTTAATTAAAAAAATGAAATAAGAAAAATTGTTATTAAATTTATTTTTAAAAATCCCATTTTGTAAATGAAAAATTATATTAAAGAACAATTTAATAGTTAAATTACGATGATGCTTTTGCTTTTAATATAATTTTCTCACCTTTTTTTTACATATTTTAAATAAAAATGAAGTGCTTGTATATAGGAAGCTTTTTTAGTGCAATGTAAAATATTATTATAATTTAAATATTTTAAATATATCTGCTTCTCTCAAATAACATAATGTACATAATTATTCTCTTGTACGTTAGTAATACATTCAATTTATATTATAATGTGTCTTATCTTGGTACATTAGTAACATATTTAATTTTTATCATAATGTATTGTTCTTGTATTATTACATGGATAACACGTTCAATATTTATTTGTATAATACTCTAAAAGTAAAATAAGAATATTTAAATGCAATAATATCTAACTATATTGAAATTTTTGAGGTAAGAAGTCACTATAGGAAAATTTACTTTATGTCTTTGTCTTTCGACTAGCGAAACTGTCTTCATTACTTTATTATAATGTGTATATAATATATAAGACATACTTATTTTATATGGTATATAAAACATAATTTATTTAAGCAAGAACATTCCCATTAATTAATTTATTTTTATTACACTATTCAAAATATACTTAAATATTCATATATTAAATGTATTTTAATTAGATTGTAAACTTTCAATAGACCACTCTAGTATCTCTCCTGCATAAATAGGCACCACAGTTCCAGTACCAAATGTGTATTCACTTGGAACGCTAAATGGCTTCTTCACGAGTGTAACGCTTCCCGTGTTTAATTTAACCCCATAAAATCTAGCACCATTCACACTTGTAAATGCCTCTAACTTGTCTAGTGCCCCAGCCTGTAAACAAACAATCATATTACGTATATCTCAGTATGTAAGTATACTCCATTGACACGAGTGTCTGTGTGTGTGTGTGAGAGAGAGAGACAGAGACGTATACATATATAATATGCCAAAATATAATATATCAGTTACCTGATTCACATCACTTCATTACTCTGTGTTATGCATATATTAGCACTATAACTACAAATAACAATGGTTTATATGATATACATAACTGCGTGTGTGTATGTCTAAATATGTCCATAGAACAACGCACCAAAGGTCAAACACGTGCAGGATGTATATAGAACTAAATCACTTCTTGAACTCTGTGTGTGTGTGTGTAACCTGGTCAAATATTTGAGTGTAGATTTGAAGAGCAACAGGAGCACTGTATATGCCTGCACATCCACAGGAGGCTTCTTTTGTGTGCTTTTCATGAGGAGCACTGTCTGTGCCTAAGAAATACCGATTGCTTCCACTTGTAACTGCTCTCACCAACGCTTTCCCGTGTGTGTGTGTATAAATATATATATATATAGTGGATTAGTAACTAATTAATTAGTTAAACTTACTGTGTTCTTCCCGTTTAAGAACTGGTAAACAATAATAATGTGGTCGTAACCCTCCCCGAAAGATTGCAGATCTGTTTAATAGCAAATGCTGTGGAGTCACTGTAGCGGCAACATTACCTACAAAACCAAGTCGTATATGTATATGTACAAATGTTATATACTCTCGTATACGTCATAGATTAAGTCACGTATACTAAATCAAATAAAATATAAGTAGCTGTTCTGTCACACGCATGCACACACACGCACACACACCTGTAGATACAGACTCCACAAACTCAACAGCATCTTTAGTGGTTATATGTTCCATTACAATCTTCAAGTTTGGGAGCCTCTCCACAAGTGGTGCAAGAATGCTACTAATAAATACTTTCTCACGATCAAATATGTCTACTTCTAAATCTGCAACCTCGCCATGAACCTGCCATAAAATCGCATATATATACAAGCACACACGTCAATACATTGATATGCATACGCACACATACATATATACGTACCAGAAGAGGTAAAGAGAGCTTTGACATCTCTTCCAACACAGGCATGCATTTACCAAACAAGTTTGTAACACCAGCTTGTGAATTTGTAGTTGCACCCGCAGGATAAAGCTTCACTGCTGCAATGCCACTCTCCTCTAATATAAAATAAAATAATAAAAACATAAGATATGCATGCGTGTGTGCATGTGTGTGTGTGTGTGTGTGAGAGAGAGAGAGAGAGAGAGAGAGAGAGTTACATACAGGTAGGATAACATATGTATATGTATGTATGTGTGCGTATATGTGTATAGTTACACACACACGCACACGCGCAGGCAGAGTTTCAAGGACTTACTTGCAACTTTAATCTCAGAGGGCGTAGTGTTATCCGTGAGATATAATGTCATTAATGGAGTGAATTTGCAATTTACTGGAATATGTTTCAATACACGCTCCTTGTAAGCTAGAGCATCTGCAACAGTTGTGACTGGTGGCTTCAGATTTGGCATAATAATAGCACGCCTAAATACACTTGCACTGAAAAATACAAAATATTGTAACTATAATACAATACTAATCTATATTATAGAAGATAAGTTAGTGTGTGTGTGTGTGTGGAGTGAGAGAGAGAGAGAGAGACACATATAATTGACGATATTTGTATCAATTTTGATTGTTTATATATATATATATATATATATATATATATATATATATATATATATATATATATATATATATATATATTACTTAGGTAGAAATAAGGGCTACACTATAGTACCTTCCTAAAACATTTGGATTTGTTAATATATACATAGATACAGATATAGAATATAAGTTTATATACATGGAAATATATATACTTTCATGTATATATATTCTCTCTCATTTTATATGTCTATATATCCATATGTATAATCAGCTACACATGTATTGATATCTGTGTGTGTATTTATATATAATATAAACCTGTGGGGTACAACAGAAGGCAATACATTGCCATCTCTAAATGCAGGTGCCAATCGTCGGGCTGAGCGATTGTGATCCTCTCAAATGCCATAAAAAATTTAAAAAACAAAAAAAAAAAGATAATAAATAGATTTGCAATCAAAATCACCTAATTGCTAAAATCCTACAATTTAGGGTTCTTAAAATGAACCCTAAAACAGAGCACTAAAAGAATATACTCTATATCAACAGAATTTTTTCTTGAAGGTCAGAGCAGATCCTACGGGAGGCGGCGACAATATCCAACGGTCCAGAAAGAAGCAACGGGTATTAGACTCACACAGTTCGAATTGTGTGCATCTCTTCTTATAGAAGGAGAAGATAGAGATTTGGTAAACTTGGTATAGAGAAATTTTATCATTTAAGAATATAAATCTTTATTGTGAGTGTATAATATATATAATCCGATTTAAGAAACTTATATCGAGCTTTGACCTCCAACAAGACTATACATAGAAATATAACAGAGAAATGAGAATATATACATATTTTATATAGTGTACCTAAAGATAGCCGACAAATGCCTTAATACTCGTCAAATCTGATATTAAACAAACTGTAATGAATGAAAAAGAGCGCACGCACTCACGCACGCAAAATACCTTTGAGTGTGTAGCCATGTGCCTCTCAAACCAGCTGAAAATATCCTGTGCAGGCAAGCTTGTCAGTTCGTGGTAAGCATAGGCTAGATTGAGCTCCTCACGTATATGATGCAACCATTCACCTTCCCGTTATCATCCCTCGGTAGAATTTTGTCCCACGGTACCCCTACTTGTGCTCTCCCATCCATACGCATATAACCATTATCATCTAATGCTCCTGCTCTTGCAAAGCCCCATACACCCTATTAAAACAGCCTATTATATGCACTAGTCTATGTGTGCGTCTCTCTCTCTCTCTCTCTTCTCTCTCTCCCACACACACGTCTGTATACAAACCTCTGAGACAGCTGCATGTCGAAGCCCGGAATACGCTGGTGAAGGTACTCCTCACTAACTGCAACAGGTTTACATTGAACTTCCTCAGTCTCCACGCCTTTATTACGGAGGATATCCATGGCCCGGTAACACCGACTGCACGCTTGCTATCACGAGGCATGTGTACAAACAGAGTGGGAGGATATTCCTCATCGAAATCCATGGCCTCGAAATGCCCTTCGGAGATTACGAGTACGACAGCGTGGAAGTGCAGCTTGAGAGCAAGCGTGGAGACAAAGTAGCCTCCGGAAGATGCACCCAATGCGAACAATGGAAGGTGTTCCATGTGATTCTCGTATCCAATCCTTCATTATAGATACCACCTTGTTGGTGTCCACTTCTGAACTCCAACAAGTACCTGTTGCTACATATGAGTACACATACATACACCACCACACAAACATATGTCTATTTTATCCCAACAAGTACGTCTCTGTGCTTGTGTGGCTCATGCTCGATTCTTCCTACTTGTGTCTGTGTGTGTGTATACATATGAACACACACACCTACGTATATCACATATATCTATACCCAGGCACTAATAGCTATTGTGGTCATGAATATGTACATAAACAACATATGTTCTTCCCCATTTCAGACTTATATAATACATAGACACATCACATTCTCTGCATGTTCCTAAATAGATACAGATCAAGATTATAATCGACAACCCAGTATTGCTACTTCACTTTACATTGGCTTAACACACAAGTACCTGTACTGGATATTGCAATTACAGCATATTCCTTTTGGAGAGCCTCATGAACATACACAGTCTCTTCTGGGAGTCCAACACACTGTGGACAGATCGGACTTTTGTGCCAGAAGAATGTGGCTTTGCAGCCACATCCATGAGCCAGGAACAGGACCGCCTTAGGGCTAAGCGGCAGCTGAGAGATGAAGTTGCTTCCATGCTTGCTAGCAACTACTGCAGTTCCTAAGCAATACATATATACACACATAATCATATATACTCCAGAGCGTGCGTTCGTGCGCGTGTGTATGTATACATACCTGGATCGTCGAGGGATCGAGGTGCGATCCGTGGCGGATGGAAGCGGAGTGAATTGATGGAGAATAGGAAGAGGATTATGGCGCCAATCCAGAGCGCGATTCCCCAAACTGGCACTGCTTTAGCCATGGCCAGGAGAACCCTAAAACCTCAAAATTTCAAATGTAGGTACTTTAAAATTCAAACATTAGAATATTCTTTTTGTAGTCCTTTGTGCGTAGGCGTTGACTAAATAGGTGCGTTTACACGATGATATATGCGTGTGTGTGTGTGAATCTATCTAAGCAACGTGTGTTAATCACTCAAGCTAATCAATGTTATGAATGTTAGTATAAGAAATAGACATTGCACGCTCTTGGTGGTTTGTTGTCTATGTGCGCGTGTGTGTATGTGTGTATGATCCGTTGTCTTTGTGATGTGTTCAAGTTCAAGTTCAATATACATCGATGAAGAAAGATACGTCGGTATGCATCAGAAGTGAGTTTTAATCTGGTTTATGTTATTATTTTATAAGATTTAAAATATAATCTGTATAGTCTATAACTATATTATTATCATACTTTTAAAATATCATTAATTTATTATATTCATTTAGATAAATAAATAAAAGCGAAGTTACTAAATTAGAGCAATGCAAAAGTAACTAAACTATCACTAGGAACAAGTTCTTTACAAATTAATAGAAAGTTCAAGTTTATAAATTTCAATTATTTTTAGTTTCAATAGTGAATATATATTTAAAAATGGAAAGTGTTTATGTAAATTTGTAGATTTTAATTTTAAAGTCACTAATTTATTATAATATATTAATATAATAATATAATATTCAAATTAAAATATATCCAAACGTATACACAATGTGTAATGTGTGTTGCATGTATAATATAAAAATTACATAATTTATAAACAATTTCTTTATAAATTTAAAATTATAAAAAATATAATTCACATATAATTCAATTATATTAGTATATTTACTTGTGACGGATCATATTTTGAACACAATATGTACATGTAAAGTTTATAATTAGAATATAATTATAAGTAGTATTGTAAAAGCCACGTAACTGCCACATAGATGCCACATTGTCCCAAGACGTCCAACGCCACGTGTCACATCATTATGACGATGGCCAAAATTTTCATGGTTAGCAAGCTTTTTGGATTTCTATAATAAGTACAAGTAGCTTAATTAGGTGAAAATATTCTTAGGTATTATTTAGTCAAAAATACACGGGTTTTTTACGATATTGTTATTCATATGAATGAGATTAAAAGATCTAATCTATTAGTAAAAGAATATATAATTTTATCATCATATAAAATTTTACCTCCACCGAAGCAAGACTACCACATATACATAATTTTATTATTACATAGAGAATTTTGTCTGGTTTTTTCATAAACATGAAGTGGAATTAAAACATGCAAAGTTGCAAATGGAATAAGCAATGTCTTATATTGTTATGCTAATCGATAAAGCATCGTCAAGGGTCACTAGAGCCATTGCATGCACAAGCCCCACAAGGTATTAATGATGTTGGTCACAACATACTTAACATGTTGAAATAAAACAAGTTAACATGTTAGGCTTTGCACACAAAGCAAAAAGCTTTGAAAGCGAACACCACATTGTTAAAGATATAATGCAACTATTAAAAGCATTGCTACAGTTATTAACATGCCCTAAACATTTGAAGACTATTAAAAAAGTATTTTAATCTTCACAAGTTTTCAAAGCATTGTACTACTGTAATGTTATCCTTAAAAATAAGTAAGAAACTCACACAAATACTGAACATCGTTTTAAGAATGATACATGACAACCATTATGAAGTAATCAATAGTATAAGGACTTCCACGAAAGAAATTTGACCGCACTTAAGAATTTATGACAAAAGCATAAGTAACAACACCATATGCTATAAATGTCGCCATTAACTAAGTATGATTTAATTGCCCTCACATAGCATTTAACAATTATATGAATAATTACTTCATAAATAAAAGATTCACTTATTGCATAGTCATGGACAAAAAGAAAGAAAATATAAATTTACTTAAATTAAAAAGATATAAACAAAGAAAAAGTTAGATTTAAAAAGATAAAGGAGATATATACAGAAAAAAAAAACACAAATTTAAGTGTTTCGTAAGGACAATTAGAATTGCTCAACGTCTTCACAATTATAAAAGTTTTAAATACAAAAATGTGTATATTATATTATTTCAAAATCCCAGTTTATATACATGAGCAAGCGGCCCAAATTGAAATCAATACAATAACTGTACTTTAATAATAGTATATAGCACATTTAACTTTATGATACCATTTAATAATAATTTGATGAGTCAATTTGTAATTTAATCTTATGTTTATAATTTTATTCAATAGGCTTATTAAAATTTAATATTTATAGTTGTCTATACATTTAAACTTCTTTATTAAAAAGAATAATAAAAGCATTTGCTTTAAAGTATTCAATATTTAATCTTACTTATTATTTTGTCATTTATCAATATTATTTTTATAAAGAGGATGTAATTAATTGTGCTTATAACCAATAATTATCAAAGTTGAATGTAATAATTCACAACTTAGTAAATCACATTTTAAAATTATTTTTCTAACCAAAGTTAAACTTACTAGTGATCTTACAAAATCAACTTTTATATAATAATAATATTTTTATTTAATGTTGACTCTAGGTTAATAAGTTCATCACACAACTCTTAATAAAATAATTTATCATAACTAAAAGAAAACTTTTATATATATAAGAATCATGTTTTAACATAACACTTTTAAAAGAGATTAAAAATAAAAAATTTATAATAATATTTTATAATATTAATTCTTTATTAAGTATTTTAAATAAAATATAATATTTTATATTATGTATTTTCCTAAAAAATTAAAGTTATAATAAATTTTATTATATATTATTTTAAAATTATTTTTAGCAATAATTTATTATTAATTATTAAACGTTAAAGCTTGGTAAGGATTCTAATATAAAATGATTTATAATGAATATAAAGTATATTTAAAATTAATAATAATAATATGTATGCCTTATATTTGAATATATATTTATTAATACAATGTGAAGTAAATCTAGAAATAATATATTAATAAAAAAATATAAGAATATTTAATTATATTAGAGCTTTAAAAACGTGATATAAAAAGCATTATTATAATATATACAAATTCTCATGCATTATAATAAGTGAGTACTAGGTATATAAAAGGTGTATCAAGAAACTTAATAAATAAATAAATAAAAATGTATAGAATCATTAAAAAATATTATTTAGAAAATGACCTAGCTTGGCCATAATATCATAAGTATATATATGTATCACACACATACATATACACACACGCACACACAGTCACACACATACATATACTCGATTATAGTATTTTGTAATACCATATACATAATAGATTAGCAGTACCAGTTTTGTACACACAAAAGATAAGAATACTTAGAGAGATACTTTAAGTACGAGATTCTTGGTATATTCTTTTTAAGATATTCGTTTAGGGTTTTTTTGGTTAGGGCGGCGGCGAGGTCACAGACAAGATGAGGTGAGTTCTATATCCCGGGTGTGGCGCCTGCTTGTTGCTTTTTCATAAAAATTGCTTTATTGATTCATGTGGTCACTTGTGTTTGTAATGCAGTAAGCTGCAGGCGGAGTCTCTAAGAGAGGCGATCACTCAGATCTTCAACGAATGCCGCGAGCATAAGCGCAACTTTACAGAGACGATCGAACTCCAGATCGGACTCAAGAACTATGACCCTCAGAAGGATAAGCGTTTCAGTGGCAGCGTCAAGCTCGCCCACATTCCCCGCCCCAAGATGAAGGTTTGCATGCTTGGTGACGCTCAGCATGTTGAGGAGGTAATGGAAATCATATAATCTTGATTAGTTATATGTTTAATATGTTAAATGGTGTGCAGGCTCAGAAGCTTGGGTTGGAGTATATGGACTTGGAAGGGCTGAAGAAGATGAACAAGAATAAGAAGCAGGTGAAGAAGCTTGCGAAGAAGTATCACGCCTTCCTTGCTTCTGAGGCCGTTATTAAACTGATTCCTCGTCTTCTCGGTCCGGGTCTCAATAAAGCAGGCAAGTACATAATAAGCTTATATATGTGAGAGTGAGAGTGACTCGTATTAATGTTTATTACAGGGAAGTTTCCGACTCTGGTTTCGCATCAGGAGAGTCTGGAGAGCAAGGTTGTGGAGACGAAGGCAATGGTTAAGTTCCAGCTGAAGAAGGTGCTCTGTATGGGTGTTGCCGTGGGAACCTGGACATGGAAGAGAAACAGGTCTTCCAGAACGTCCAGCTGAGCGTCAATTTCCTCGTTTCGCTCCTCAAAAAGAACTGGCAAAATGTAAGTCCCATTGTGTATGTAGAGAGAGACCCATTCCGCGCGTGTTGTACATGCATCACATGTATTATCTCAAACTTACTGCGTGTATATAATGGACGATTATAATATAACATAATGTCCCCGTCTCTCTCTCTCTCTCTCTCTCTCTCTCTCTCTCTCTCTATCTATATATATATATATATTGTTTTGTGCAGGTGAGGGTGCTGTATCTGAAGAGCACAATGGGGAAGCCAGTCCGTATCTTTTAGACTGATATTGTGATTCTGTGTTTTTGCTATGGGAGCCAGACGGGAGTGTGATTAAGCTTATCGACATCGAATTATACAGTCGACAGTATATACTATGTTATATTTTATTAATTTTTTAAGTTTTAATATTTTATAATTTTTTAATCTATTTTCTTGGTTTTTAAAATTTATTAACAAATTTGGAGTTTTAATTAAAAATATTATGCATATGCTAGGTAAATAATATAAGTTTAAAATTTATTTATATATAATTAAAATATGCATGATGTCTCATACTTCTTGTTTCTTAGGTTCTTTTTGTTGTTTTTGAACATCAAGTAAATAAAATCTTTCTCATTCTCTTTAATTGCTTACACATTCATATTATTCACCACGAGTATAGTGTCAATTTATGATTTTTAGTATTTAACAATCAATTCATATTTAATTCATACACGACATAATGCAATATCCGTAGCTTACCTTATTCTTCAAAAGAATGAGTTTAATAAATTTACTATAAATAAATAAATGCAAAATTGATAATTCAGAAAAGCATATAGTGAATAATTAAATATATACAAAGGCATAATTAAAAAGATCACATGTGTAACTTAATCGTTAAAACTTACATTTGAATAATACAAAAGGCATAATTAAAAAGATCACATGTGTAACTTAATCGTTAAAACTTACATTTGAAGCATGGAGCTTTAAAAAGTTTACTAACACATTATAATAATATTATATTACTGATTTATCAAATTTGTTTAGTCTAAACAATAATTCTGTATATACATAGAATTGTAAATGATTCTTTTACATGAAAATCGTGTGTGTGTGTGTGTGTGTGAGAGAGAGAGAGAGAGAGAGAGAGATTGAATGGTGTATACTTTACTGTAAAGAATCGTAAGTGCAATCAATTACGAAGGGCTTAACAAACTCAATGAACTCCTGTGTGTTGATCCCAAGCTTGAGATCTACTTCACCTCCACCCAACCAAAAAAAACTCAGGCTTCAGTTTAGCAATTGCATCCGACATTATCACCTAAAATACATCATGTAACATTACACGCACACATACACATACTTCTTTACACACTGTCTTCGACTATTATATAAATATGAAAACATGTTATAAACTATATTAAACTTACGGGAATATCCGTTTGCATCCCTATTGGTGTGACAGCATTGTGTTCGTAACCTGAGAGCCTTTGAGACTCTTCCTCTGGTGCTAAACGCACTGTAAATATAATACATGATGTTAATTATTGCGCAATTAAGTAAATCGTAAGTATAAACTTACGGTTAATCCTCTTCTTGGCACCTTTCCTTCGTTTAGATCGTATATGAACTTCTTTATTTTCTCAGCATTTAACCGGGCGTTATACTGCAAAGAACTTATATATATGTAATGCAAACATACACCCCTACATATGTGCATATCGTTACTGCATAAAATCCTATAATTATCAAGTTTTACCTGGACAACAATAACATAGTATTTGGAATTATTTCGATCACTGCAATCCGTGATATGAACTGGTGCTTGTGTATTAACCTGGACAAGAACTGCTAAAATACATGTATATAAGGCCAATGTATGGCGTTTATGTGTGTGTGTGTGTGTTATATTGGAACATAACATAACAAAAATTGATAAGAAATGATGCTAATATATTTAGCAGGTAATGCTCGCTTTTTAGATATGATCAGCGTTAAAAATGATAACATAAGAAAATGAAAACAGTACTAATATACACTATTAAAACATATCATTACAATAAATTATATCCACAAATAAAAGATACAAATCAATGTGCAGAACCTCTTTTTCTATATACCTACATATCTACATATCTACAACATGTACATGTATATAGACTTCCAATGTTATATAAGAGAGAGAGAGAGGCTATAGCACAACATCTTATAATTTTCAAGCTATTGAATAGTACTATAAAGTAACAGTTAAAATAACACATAACACATAATACATAATACAAATATATACACGTACCATCACCATGCTTTTGCAGAGATGATCAATAGAATCAGCTCCAAGCACCTCTTCTCTCCTCAAGAGATTTCTCATAATAATCCGGAGGAACCCTATTGAATTTGAATGACTCTACTCCAGCACTTCGCAACATGTTCTCAAGTTTCTGCTCAACTTCTGACCTGGCCATAATATCATAAAGTATATATATATGGTAAATTTTAATTTTTTAAAATTCTTTTTACTTAATAATCTTAATGCTAATAATTTTCAATTTAAATCTTAGTCCCAGTGAGTATTTTTAATATTCCCTTTTTATATATTATGTTAGAATTATACTATAATATATTGATTTATAATTAACTCTCTCTCTCTCTCTCTCTCTCTAATATATATATATATATATATATATATAGTGAAAGAGAGAGAGAGAAAGAGAGAGAGAGAGAGAGAGAGAGAGAGAACACATCAATCTCTGACCTGGTCGTATTCTGATTCGCATTACCGTCCTCAATCGCCATGGCCACGGCGCTCGTCGCCCCAGCACGAAACCTAACCCTAGAAATTCTGGCGCCCAATGTACTATATAAAATTGAAGCCATGCCTATATACAGACAACCTACACACGCGTGTGTATGTCTTTGGCATTCCTTTGTTTTAAGCAAATGAAGCAAGTTTATTTTATAATTATAATAAAGAATAAAATGTATTTGAGATTCATATTTATTTCAAATGTTACGGATTAGTAATTAAACTAAATTAGTAATTAATAAATTAATAATTAAATTAGTAATTAAACATTTTCATAGCATTTTTCGACTACAGATTTAATCACTGTTTAATTTTATACAAATCGAGGTGTATATCATAAATCATATTAGCTATACTGTCATTAATTTATACTTTTGATTGGTGTTATTCATTTGTTTAAGACAGTGTGTGTGTGTGTGTGAGGAGAGATTTTAAATCAGTACAGTTTCATTATCATTTCATACGCTTCCCGTGTGCATCATAATCTTAATAATTTAACCAAGAACTAATTAATTTAAGTTAATTACTATATAATATCTTGTTAGTTAAGTTATCCTAATGCGGTCCATTTCTAGTTAGGTGTTTATTTATTTAAAACTTGTACATACCATGTGTTACATTGACGACTCACTTAAAGATACTTCTCATCAACGGGAACCGAGCCAACACGTGTCAGAGATCGAATGCACCTCAGGATCGAAGTGCCCCCCTGATATCGTGAGTGGATATATATGTGCGTGTGTATAGTTTATATTTCTTGATCCATTTCAAGGAACTTCACAGGGCAGGGGTTCCTTGTTCATAGCCATCTGCGTAGCCGGGTAAGTCCTTAGTGCTGCATTTCTTAAGATTTATTGATTTATTTCGATAATCACGAAGAAATGCGGTAGAAAATCCTGTTAGAAATGCCCCAATTTTGTGTTTCTACAGGCAAAATGCAGAGGATTCAGGGGCGATTCGAACTCACGGGAAGATGATGCAGCAAGGAATCTTGAAGCACGTAAGCGTGGCGGCTGTGCCTGGCCAGCAGGTCCGGTTCGAATCCGTTGCGAAGCCGAACCTGGAGGAGTCTGGTTTTGAGACTACCACCATTGAGGACATTCTCAAGGCCAAAGGGAAGAGTGCAGACGGATCCTGGCTCTTCTGTTCCACCGAAGATACTGTATACGATGCCGTCAAATCCGTAAGTATACATTTATATACGGTTGTGTATATACGAACACATATGTATGCTTCGTACAGATGACAAACCATAATGTGGGAGCGTTGCTGGTGGTGAAGAAGGGCGAGAAAGGGGCGATTGCGGGAATTATTACAGAGAGAGGTTGATGCAAATACACCTGAAGAGAGCATCAGCATTTCTGTTTGCTGTTTTGCAGATTATCTCCGGAAGATTATTGTGCAGGGACGTTCTTCCAAAACAACCAAAGTTGGTGACATCATGACCGACGAGGTGTGTGTGTGTATTAGTATACATAAATGTATATATGTATGTATTACAGAACAAGCTTATCACTGTGACACCTTCGACTCGAGTTCTTCAGGCAATGGAACTTATGACGGGTAAGTGTCTAGAGATTACACACACACACACACACACACACACACACGGTTTTGCAGAGAAGCGTATTAGGCACATTCCTGTTGTGAAGGAGAAGAAGATGATTGGGATGGTTTCCATTGGAGACGTTGTTCGAGCAGTTGTGGATGACCACCGTGAGGAGCTGAAGAGGCTCAACACTTTTATTCAGGGTGGCTATTGTAAGTGTGTGTGTGTGTGCAGATGTATATTTTTACAGAGGGTTGGTTTTTCAGGAAATCTTCAGCTGCTCTTTGGTGTTTGCTCTTTCAAAGTTTCATTTCCTTTCTGTATATATTGATTATGATGAACTTTCAGCAACTACAATCTTTAAAATTTCAATTTTATTTATAAAATGGCACTACATGTGTGTGCGTAGAGAGAGTGTATGACTAAACATAGAAACTTATGTATATATCGATACGTGTATGTAAACGATAAGCCAGGTGGATATATCTTCTCCACGTGGCATGTGTACGTGGATAGAACACGTCGGATTGTTTCTTAGATTTAAGGGTTTGAGACTGGGCTTTTTCGGGTTAGGTTTTCCTGGCGGCTGTCTTGTGCGCTATTTACCAATTTCAGGGGTTTTATTTGTGCCCTGTGATCTAATGGCTCTAGCGCGAGATTAAATCTTGGCCATTCTGGTTGATTTGATTATATGTTCTTATCAATCCGGGAAACTCCATGGACATTAAGTGCTAGAGTTTACATATTGGTTTTCACGCACGCATACAGATGCACGGCGCGTGCAATTTCTATTTCTTATATACTTAGCATGTATGTATCTCATGATATTATGACTTCACAGGCATTGAAGTTGTGGAGAAATACATGCTTAGATAGATTCTAATACCAGACTATAAAGTAAAGCTATTTTATACAGGCATATACCAGTTTTATTAAAAATTTAATAATTTAATATTTTATTATAATTTAAAATGAAAAAATCTTGACATCTACCTACAAGGAAACGCCGGAACGGAATTTGGTGACGTGTTTGTATGTGTATATATATATATATATGTGTGTGTGTGTGTGTGTGTGCGCGTGTACATGTGTATGTACGTTCGTTACATATACAGAATGGGCATCTTGAGGAAGCTAAAGGCATTTTCGAGCTGCATGTGGACAGAACGGGCATGTGAACGAGGCAAAGGAGATCTCCGATAACATGCCGCAGCTAAATCTTATATCGTTTAATGCGATTTTAGCAGCATATACCCAGAATGGTCATGTTCGGCACGCCCAGTGGTATCCTGGAACACGATGGTGATGGCATGAAGCAAGAAAGGTATTTCATCATATGCCGGGTCGCAACTTGATCACTTTCTTGTGTATGATCTCGATATACGCCCAAAACGGGCATATATCAGAGGCCAAGGGTGTGTTCCTGAGACGAATATGGATAATCCGAATGGACATGTCTGGATGAAACCAAGGATAAAGCACATGCGCAGAAGGGGCATTTAGAAGCTGCTAAGTATGAGAAGAATATCATCTCCGGAATGACCATGTTAATAATGTATTCCCGAATGGGCATTTGAATGAGGCTTTCTTTATGTTTAGGAGCATGTGGAATACCATGCTAGCTGCATATGCCCAGAACGGGCATGTCTAAGAAGCAAAGCTCTTATTTGATTCGTGGAATGCATATTATTAAAATGGTTGTTTAGCAAGTGTTCATAATGATGATGGTAAACTTCCCACTCCTGTTTTGGCCCTTTCTGGACATATGCATTCAGGAGAGAAGTCCACGTTGTAAGGTCCTTCTCAGGCATTTGTTCGAGACGTGTTGTGCACGCTCTATATCTCCGTTTTGACTAAGATAGCGTTCAACATACTATGTCTACTTATGTAAACTTTCTCATAGAATTTATATAAAGATAATTTTAATTTATTTATAATGAATAATAAGCACACTTCTCCTTTTTAATCTAATTATCCTTAACTACAGATTTCAGAATTAGAAGATAAAACAAGCATATGATGGTTCATGAAAACTTACCATTAGATATAATATATATAGCGTGGATTTGTCACTACGATGGATAATTCTAATTTTAAACATAGATTGACTTTTATATTTTAAAGTGATTTAAAACAATTTAAAATCACACACACACACACACACATATATAATTTTATATTAACAATAGCTAATCTGGTAAAACCTAGTTAATTTCACGGCATCGAACCAGCCACAGTATGGTTTATAAAAGTGATTAAAAAGAAACATGGGATCGACTCTTCCTATATATGTGATTTCTTGGTGTGCAAGTTACTCTTCTTGTGGTATAAAAAGCACATTTCTTGGCTACGCAGTACGTTCCAAATTGGAGCAATGGAAGTTGAGATAAAGGGTGAAGTTGTGACGGTAGAATGTTTTGGTTGGAATTTGGTGAAGAAGAAGGTGGATTGACAAGGATGACAAGCCTGCTGCAGTAATTCTTGTTAATCACTTTCCTGCTGCCAATCGACTTCCCTTGTTGTAATTCTTTTTTGATCTGAATCGCCACATTGTTTCTGTGGCCGGCACTAGATTATGGATTCGCTTTTGAGATTAATATAATAATTTCTATGGCCATGTTTAATTCTGTTTAATCACTTTTGTAAAGCTGCGTGAACCATTTTATTCGTACGAAGGAATTCCAGATTGTATAACATAACCTAGCCTAGGTCACAAATAATATCCTACATCGCTAAGCATCTATATCGGCCCAGTGAGGCTTAATGCCAAGCTCCGGTTTAAGGAAGTCAGACCCCTTATTAACCAGGGCCAAATCCCGTCTACCAGATAGCTTAAACGGCTTTCCTGGTCCTTGGTACCCATCGACAAGATGCAACAGTGCTTGTAAACTGTGCTGCTCGACAATTCCTGCATTTCTCCTTAGGTAAGGTGACATGACACTGTCCAGGGCAAACTCCTTCCCTACGTGGCTATATGTCCATGGTATAAGATCTAGACACTGCAGGAGGAAACTCAACCATTTTTCATTGATGAACAGGCCTGGAACTTTGGGAACCATATCCCTTTTGTTGAGTACCCTCAGAACCTTGAGCCCTAGTTCACTGCATCTAGCGAGGAGCTGAAAATGAAATCACCGTGACCGGCACGGCTTTGACTCCTGCTGCCTTCAGGTTGACTCCATGCGGTGATGAATCTCCTACTCTGACCAAGCTTGTGTTGTGCTTTGCCTCTATGTCGACCTTGAGCACGTTCGGCTGTGTAGCGCTGATCACAGCCGACTTCTTGAAACTGGCACTCTCGACTAGCATTGACCGGGGTGAGAATTCGCTAGTGTTTGCTCCAAGCTCAGCAATGTCATAGGCAGACAGGAGAGCCAGTGCTCCGCCCAAGCTGTGACCGGTTGTAGTGATGCTGAGCTGCTCGCCTTTGTAGAGATTGAGCAGGCGGTTGATCTCATACAACACCTGGTACCTGGCGCTCTCATGGTTGTATCTACTCTTTGGGATTCTAGCCGTGTAGATGCTAAGAAAGCCAGACTCGACCTCAATTCCGTTGGTGAAGTTATCTCGAGGGTCAAGTCCAGATGGCTTCAACACATCTTTGACGTTCTCTATCCACTCCAGCTTGGTCACTGTCCCTCTCCAAGCAATTACGATATCGCGGCGGCCCAGCCGGCGGATCTCTTCTGGAGATGTTGCCACTGCAATGAATCCCATCCAGTTTGAGTCTCTGCTCCACGTGTCCTCTCCTGAGCTGTCCTCTGGTCGCTTGAAGAACGCTGGCAACCATAGCTGTGCAGTGGCATATATGAACTTGGTGACCTCGTATCCCGTGCTTGGCAGTCCTGCGCTCCTCAGGAGCTCCTCTTTTGTGTATTTGCAGTCCCCGCACGAGGGTGAGGATTCGTCCCAGTTAAATCCATCGTAACAAGCTTGTGCGAATTCTCCATATCTGATTATATCCTTTCTAAGGTCCTCGTTCATTCTCTCTCCTTTGTTTGCTGGTAGGAGATTCTTCCAATCTGAGGCGCCCATAATCTCCCGCCAGTTATCACTTAGCGAAGGCTTTGCCATGAAGCAGTCGATTTTCCTTGGATGAATATATATATTTGAATTGTTGAATGTAATTGTAATATAAATCGAAATTTAAATGCTTATATTGATTCCTTATTTGCAGGGCATATATATATATGTTAATCAAAGAAACGTGGTAAAACGAATCCGTGTATGTTGCCGTTCCACGCCGTTGTTGACAATCTTGAAAGTCTAATTACTGAAGGAGTCAGGGTACATAATATTTGACGTTTATACTCTGTTACCTTGACTCTGCAGTATCTATAAGTTTATACTCATGGTATGCAAGTTGACTAACTAGCGTCTGGACCCGTTCAAACATGTATTTGATCAGCATCAGCACTTGTTACGTAATATACTGGAAGTCGTTTTGGTTTCGAGATAAAAGATTAGTCTGCTTCCAAGATGATTACGAGTTTAAAAGTCTTTTGATTAAGTTACTTTAGAATCACTCAAATTTGTATATATTTGCAATGTATTTAAGTACGTTAACATATCTCGTTTATTGGTCCTAGAAATGATCAAGAGTAGAGTCAAACAAAACAAGCGTTGGTAGAATCATCTGCATTTTATGCATTTCAAAGTTGATTAAATTGCCTAAAGAATAAACACATATAATTAATTTGTTTATTTATAAATTCAGCATTAAGAAGCATTCCTAATACATTATGTTCATAGAAATCAAAATGATAGCAAAACGTATGGTCCAGATATTTGCGACTTTAAAGCAGAAACATGCTCTCTACACCGCACTGCACACGCATACTTATAATTGAACACCGTACTGCACACCGCATAGTTATAAGTGAACATAAAACACTATAGCTATACAATCTCATCGTAAAACATTATCCTTCTGACCAATTATAATCATCCGATCAGGCGTTCAATAGTTTAAATTTTCAGATGCGAATGAATTTTCTTTTCAATGCATAGTAAAAATGAATTCGGCTGTAACTATCACACCGAGCACCGTATATGCCGTATCCAAGTCACAACATCCGACTCACAATTGATACAGCACAGAGTAGCCTCGCTTAATAAGGAAGTTCATATTTGCACAAGCTCTATGTGTGTTACTCTCATAGGAATAGGAATCTGCACTCCACGTCAGCACACCAGCTGAGTCATCAGTCTAGCTGGATATATTATCAGATGCTGATCCTGGACTTGTAACAATGCCTAGTGAAGATGATGAAGAACCACCAGATGCTGGAATCTGGTGAGTTTGCAAGAAGGGAGCGGTGACAGAAGAGCCCTAGATTGGACTGTGTTAGGCCATGAACCTTAGGATGCGGTTGTGGGCAGATTGGGCTGATTTAGCCCAGAAGCAGAAGCCCATGTTTAAATTTGCTGACTGAATGAGATCCCCTAGGATAGAAGGGCAGGAAAGACTCTAACGAGAGCAATGTGATTAATGACAGCAACCATCAAATTGCAACCAAGGGAGCTCTTGCCAAAAGAGCAAATTGCTAATCACTAGATTTAGTGATAAGTAGCATTCAAATAGCCACAAGGTGTGGTGCCCTAACAGCGAGCAAAGAGGGGTGTTGCAATCCGTCGTAGAAGAAAGGAGCCCAAGGAGGTTTCTTGTTTCCAATCACTTTATGTGCAGGCGCATACCTCTAGAGAACGGGTTGACCTGCAGGGGAGCTGATTCCAACGACTTTTTTACCCACGCTATTGTGCAGAGGAGACCTCATTCATTTGAGCGCTGCTATGAGCACAATTGATTATAGGTGAGTAGATAGCAGGAGGAGCTGACACCAAGACATTCTCCGAGAGCAGAAAAGAGGTTTCTGCAAATTGAGACCCAAAACTTTCCTAGAGATGGAATGTGTATGTAGAAACGTGCTTAATTCTAACATGATATCAAAGCTCAAGTTGCTATAGATCCTAGGAGGTTGCTGATGAAGACACCACAAGATGAGCCACCAGATGGATGATGGTATCCTAGGTAAGAACCCTAAGACTGTTAGAAGAACAGAATAATTGGACCAACCATAGAGTGGGAGATTATAAGACCTAATGCAGCAGATTTATTCAAGGTCAGTTTGTCTTACCTACAAAGTTGCAGAATTTAGAACTAGTTAGCCATAACCCAACGGCCTGGCAATCGACCACCCTAGCATGTCAATAAGAAGGCAGTGGCATTGAAAACCCTAATATGGGCAAAGCCTGAATTAATGGCGATTGACCTGATCCCAAAGGTATTTTACATTACCCCTAGCAAGAGATTAGGAGGTATTTACAACAGCACAGTTTCTGCATTTCTCTCACACATTAAGAGCACACAACCTTGGCATTCCAATTTAGTGGGAGCTTCAGGTGCCCATGCATTTCTAAGTCATCACAACGCTAGGAGATTCTTGACACTTGTCTACATTTAGTGGAGCTGCTATTTCGTTGCAAATAGGAATCTGCACTCCACATCAGCATACCAGTTAAGTCATCAGTCTAGATGGATATAGGGTCACCACCCTCAAGCTTTGTATAGATTGATTCATCCAAAGCAATGAAGCGCAAGGCATTCTCTTGTTGTTTTTTTTTCAACAACTTTAACATGAACTTATTCATTAAAAGTCTTTAAAGCATCTCCACCGGGTGATAATTAAACATGTGAGTAAATTTATTTTACTTAAACAAAATAATTTTGTCCGTCATTTGTGAGTGCTTTTTGACAATTGTCCACGTCTCTTCTCATCAACGTTTTGGCATGTAACTATCACACAACTCTGTATATACATGTGCACGCATATACATTATACTACGTATCTCTCTTCCACATGCCTAACTCAGTCTTTATACTCTTCTTAATATTATTTATTGTTAAATTTATTAATGTTGAAAAGTATACAAGTATATATTTGCTGTTGTGTGATCTGAAACCAAAATAATTAACAGATATATATTATAAATATTTAAAAGATTCAAGTAAATTAGTGTCAGTAGAGCTAAATAAGCTGTGTCAATATAAACATACGAGTAAACTAAACGTTAATAATAAGGTTATTCAGTTTAATGACGTGTAATTAAGTATGACAAGTTTAAGCCAGCCGGGACATTACTTGTAATAAGTTCCATTAAAAATAAATTAGTATTTTTTAATTATGGAAGTTTAAAGTTTTCTATTTTCTCATTCATTATTAAAAATATTAATACTACAAGTGGAGTAGTCAACCAGAAGTCACAAAGGTCAAACGCTGGCGAAGGTCTAGTCAACGAAGGTACATAGAAGAGGTCAAAGGAAGGTGTTCATCTACAGCAGCAGCGGCGTTGTGAACGGGAACATGGACTAACGACATTGGAATGTTCCTTGTTAACCTTGTTTGTTAGAGGGGTTTTGCCTGGAGTGTAGATGTGGGGTGCGTGTTTGTGCACATGTATGTATGTATTTTGAGCTCGCAAATATTCTCAAAATCTACTTGTTTTAATGTGAATATTAATTAATTACTTGTAACTTATAAATAAATAGGCATACTTTTTATAACTATGAATTAGAATGGCTACTTTTTTACCACCCGTGGGAGTATATTAAATTAAATGTAATGCAAATATCTGTATAAAAAATTAAATTAATTAATTATTTATGATGTATGTTCCACCGGTAACGTGTGTAAATTATGTATAAATTAATTTGGACCATTGGATTAAACAGGTGACGTATCATATTAAACATCTGGGTTACGATGTGAGATACACATAAGCCATGTGTTAATGTAAAATGGTTTATTTATAACCCATGTATTGGTTAATATACAGTAAATTAAATTTTAAGTCTAATCTTCTTTTTTAAGTACATCAACTCTAAATTCTTTCTGGATCTAGGGAAGTACCATATATAATGTATTATATTCCACATAGTTTATATTTGAAGGTCATTTCTGTATAGAGCTTGAAACACATCTATTAACGGGGGTTGGGATTTGGAACACATTCACTAAATGGGAGCAAGTTCACAAAGTGGGAGTAGGTTTACATGTTTTCACTAAGGGGGAGCGGGACAGCGGGTTCACAGGTTTTCAAAAGTGGAAGTTACGCTGTACTCTTTGGAGAGTAAGTGTAAACACAAACAATGGGTTCATGCTCGAGGAGTGTTGAGATGAACGTATTGGTCATGATAGAAACTAGAATCATATAGTCTTGTGGATGCACATACAGAACGATTGGTATTCCATAGACGTTATAGAATGCTAGAGTGGACATATATAAGGATAGGTGGACCAAAATGGAAAGATCATTCGTTTCATTTAATAATTATTTTCACTATACAAACGATTAGTTTCAAAGTTCAACAGCAGTAAACAGTTCAATACTTCTTTCATAATCCACACATGAGATCACAATATATAACATATGAATTATTTATTTACCACATTGAAATAAACAACTCAAATTGAAGTTTTTATAATTAGCAATCTTACAAAAAACCAAAAGAAACATAACACGCACACAATTTTAACTTATTCATAAGCTTGCGGGTATGGGCACAGGCACACAGCACCACACCACACATACCATCATCCATGTCCATTTAGAACCAGTTGTAATTAGCATCTAAATTTGAAAATATGTGCAAGTTATAAAGGTCACCTTATTATCTATATAAAGTAAATATTAGGGAAAATTATATATACCCTTGAAATCTGTCTCTCTCTCTATATACGTTCCCTGAAATTTTATAATTAACTCGTTGAAAGTTTTAAAATTTTTTAATTTAATTAATTTAAATATGATAATTTATGTTTAATTTATAATAAATTTAGAATGAAGTTATTAAGTACCATAATATTATAAATAAATGTTAGTAGATGTCATTTATGTTGTTATATATATGTGATTGTGTGCGGAGTAACAGTGACAGGTGTAATGATAACGTTATAATAACTTTCTTTTAAATGTCATGTGTCTATTTAGTTTGTTTTTTTTTTTTTTTTCATTGCACCAAGTAAATCTTCCTCATATTAACATCTGACGTACATACATATCCCTAACCACCTGACGTACGTACATATATTGGATTCGAGTTTGGACAAGTTGTAAATATTTAATTTTAAATAAATTATTAATAGTTGTGTGTTATTCGAAGTTAAAAAATAATTTCTTAATAAAAACTATCGTAATTAATATTAGAGCCTCACTTCATACAACATGATTATTAAATTGTGGGTTTGAAAATTAGCTCTACGGATTTGGAGACTTAATCATAGGCATAACCTTCACTTTGTGTGCACAAAATTGCTTTTTTATAAGAAAAAAGTTTCACTTTGTGTGCTTGGATCCCGAGGTGTTAAATAGTTCAAACCATGTATATGTAAGGTTAGAGATTAGCCTCAAATATATGGATTTTTAAATGTGTGATTTTGCCCCTTTATTACATATTTAAATTTTAAAAAATCTAAATGTTTTACCTTTTAGTTTTGTTTTAACTCTTTAAAGTATGTAAAATAAGACTCTTATGTGTGTTTTGGCTATCATTAAATAGTGAACCCTTTGTGATTTAGATGAAGTGTCACTTTATAAAGCAAATGTTTTACCTTGTAAGGAAAAAACTTTCACTTTGTACAATAAAATCTCACTTTGTAAGGCAAAAATCTATTTTATAAGGCAATAGTTTTACTTTATAAGGCAAGAGTCCCAGGAATAGTCTCATTTCATAAGGAAATAATTTCACTTTATTAAACAAGAATTAAGTTTGTAAAAGAAGAGTTTTACTTCATGTAATTTAAATTTAACTTTATAGGTTTGGAGTCTCACTTTATGTCTTAGTTTCACTTGGGTTTGAAGAGTTATTTTGTGAAAGCAAGAGTTTTATTTATATCAAAGAGTTTCACTTTATACAGTCACCTCTTTTAAAATTTAAATTCTTGAGATAATCCTCTTATTTAAGTATTGACATTAACATAGAAATTAAACTAATATATTACATTGAATTGCATAAATTTATAATATCTTTGCTAGTTGAAATAGAATAATTTGAATAACAAAATTGCTATTCATAATAATTGCAAGTTATTTTTAATATTTTGTTTCAATATCCATAAAAACCATTTTTTTTTAAACATATGTGTAATTAAAAAAACAAATCACTTACTAAAATCATGTGATTAATTATGAATTAGTTATTATTGAGCTTTTGTATTAACCATATACTGAATTATGTCATATTGTGGCGATAAACTATCTCACACTATTAATATTGGTAAATCCATTCTCAATCTTGAACATTGCAACTTTAATTTTATTTTCAGCTCTTGCCCTTTACAATACTCCTTCATAATGAAAAGTACATTATAATTATACACACAAGTCAATTTATGATTTCATTAAATTACTAAACTTGAAACTCCAAAATTAATCTTAAAATAACATAATTTTTTGTTGTTGCAAAGCAAGGTGCAACTATGTGTGATCATGTATTACATATCTGTTTTTTGTTGTTGAAAGGCAAGGTGCAACTATGTGTAATCATGTATTACATACCTACATGTGACATATATGCTGTTGCTTAATAATAAAAACCCAAACATATAATATGATATGGACATCCATAACCAAGTTGGTAATTGCCTACTTTTGTGAATTTTCTGAAGGCATATCAGATAATCTTCATCCAATGGTTTATGTTGTTGATACTAATCCCCATCCACATTTCTTAATTGATTATGAAGTGTTGAAATGATATTTAATGGAGGAGTAACCAATACACATGTTCCAAACATAATGCTTTGTAAAGAAGGTCGATTCACTACATTTGAATACATAATTGTGTCCCCTTTAGCCCTAAACTTATTCAAATTTTTATATTAATGAATGAAATGTTCAATTGCATTATTAATTATATAATAGCTTTAAAATTTATAATTTTTGAGACATCTAATTAATCAGTTGCTTTTTTGTAGTAATCTTCTTTAATGATGAGCTCTTTATTCTTCTTATGTATTTCCCTCGTATAATTTTTGATAAATAGCTCCAACTCCTTAATTTTATGTCATAAAACATTTATGTTTTCTGAATTAACAAATTCTAACATTACTTTTAATTCATCCATTATGATAATGATTTTTATTATGAATTTATTGTCTAAATTAACATCATCCATCTTCGTATTTCCCTTGGTCCACTTGTTATGGACATTACTATAATCAAATTTGCATCGTATGAAGTAATCAATGTACACATACATACATAATTAAATGTTAACATCTTATTTATATGTTTTCTTTTCTTAAGTCTAGACATACATCTACATTAAAGCTTGTTAATAACATTTGTTTTGCAAAAATCAAGATTTCAATTATTGTCGGAAATCTTATTTTCAAATTTCTCGTATATAGTCTCGAGTCAGAACTAAGGTGTTTATAGGAAACAATGACATCCATAATTTTAATTGAACTATGGGTAATTATCATAATACTCTATTTCAAAATTATGTGTTCAATTTTGAGTTATTCACATGGAATTAGAATAATATTTTAATAAGGTTTATAAGAAATTATTTGTATATTACTATATTTTAGAATAATTTAGAGATTGTGTGTGTGTTGTGGTTTAAAAATATAATATATTATAATATTATATCAAGTATGAAGTAAGTATGAAACACTAATTAACGTTAAAGGGAAGATAAAAGTGAAATGCAAATACTTTTAAATTCAAATTCAAGTGAGATTAAAATTTATTATAATTTAAAAAATAATAATAAGAAATATTTTTTATTTTATTGTGTGCAAGATTTTAGAAATTTTTGAATTTGCTAAGTATTATGTTATTTATTTAGAATTATACTAACTCTAATCTTAATTCAAGTGTGCAAACATGTGTATGGGTATGTGTGTGTTTTAATTATATAATTTTATTATGTAAATACTATATAAAATATGTGTCCAGTATATTAAGTTTGAACTTTGGGAAGTTTACTATATTGAAACTATGTATATAAAATATGTGGACAGTTGGGATTTTTTATCAATGAAAATGATATGTATACATACTAGGTCACGCACAGATCTAATCAAATAGTTGTATAAAAGGTTAAAGGGTATTGTTGGCTATGGAGTAAAGTTCAATAATTTAAGTAAATTTTCCTTTAAGGTGTTAAAAGAGATTCTGTAATAAAGAAGAAATTGACTTTAATACTTAATTACCAGTCACTAAAAAAAACAACAATGTTACACAGTGGTTATCATAATTATGCACTAAATCTAAATTACTAAGCTTGCATCTAATTAGTATAATCATTTTGAGGCGTACAAAGGAGTGGTGCAATGGTTAATTTTAATTTCTCATATGTTAAGGGTTTAATACATGCATAATTTCTCACCCAACAACTGTATTTCATAACTTCAATTAATTATCTTAACAAAGCTAAGGGTAAAAAATAAACGATCAAATCGTATAAGACAGAGGATTAGTAAAATTTATAAAATAAATGATGAGAAAAGAATGAAAAACAGAATAAACTCAAACCACAACAATTAAACTTATCTCTTCCAAGAAGAAACCAACTGAGATAGACATTTTATTTGTGCAGTTTGAAACAATTGTTAGTTGTCACTTGTCACCAGGACTTCATAAGAACTATTAAATTCCACTTTACCAGTGTTTTTTCCCACTAAAATAGTGTTGTATGTATTTTACATTCATCATCAAATTTAAACATAAGTTTCTAAAGGCCGTTATATGTGGTTGTCAAAACTGTTCACATTGGTGTCAAGGCTGCATTGCCGACTGAGGCAAATGTAATAAACCTGCCAATATTGCACACTAGGTATAACTCTTGAATATGAAAAGACTGTTTATGACTTCTTCAACAGGACTAACCCTAATCCGAGTTCAAAGCATCCCGCTGTCTTGGGTGCCAGAGGAACTCAAGGGTAGGGACTCGGCCCACTCGGCTAGCGAAGTGGACGAGCTCGTGGCAAAAGAGAATGTTGGCCACTATTGCCTGTGTAGACGCAACTGTCGTCGCAAGCAAGCTAGACACCTCCGGTGTGTGGATTTACAAGATAGGGCAAATGCATAGAAAACTTTGCCCATATCCTAAGTCCTTAAACATCTTAAGCAAATCTAAATTCGTTTTACACTAACACCCTCCCTTAGAGATTTAAGCGTGCTTGTGCTAACCCTTAGGCATCCGTACGTTCTAGAGAGGTTAAGTTTTATAACCGGTGTAGGTGACTGACATACGTAATAACGGTGAAAATGCATATATATATATATATATATATATATATAGCAATAACATATTTTTTGGTATTTAAGTTATTTCATACATTAACAAAGCCTTTAATTGATATCCTCTACAATACGAGGAGCATCGATTTAATTTATTAATGAAAGACAGTTTTGACACATGTTAGGAAATTCTTAAGTACATTAAAATATCTTTCTCATAAATGCACGATAATTTTTTAACATATGCACAAAGGATGTGTTTCACGAACTTCCTCAATAATTATTTTTATTATTATTTATTTCAAAATTCAAATGACATAACTAATATGTGTGACAAGTCTTACAAAACTTTTTATCAATATTTTATGTGTGTGTGTGCGCATGAGCATACGCATACAGATGATACTTTTTATATGTCACATTAGGCTACACTTGAAACGTCAAATGAGTTTGTGTACACGGGTATATCATATAGAAAGATCATTAGTGATTATTAAATTGCTTCTTAATCATCATTATTAGATAGTTCTGAACTCAGTGACACTAGCAATTTAGCAAAGAGTGAAAAGCATCCAGAAAAATGAATTAAAAACGAAAACACATACACACACATGCTCTAGCTATACTAATATTAACACTTTAATAAACTTGAAGCTTTATAATAATTTATAATAATTATTCATTTATAATAGTTGTCGTTACAATCCTGATATTATATATACACGCTGAGGTTCTGTGCAGGATTATCAAACATGTTTATGCCATGTGTGTATCCACGTGTTTAACGAGTTAACGTAACACAATATTTAATCTGGTTAAATTTTAATGTTAATATGTTCTATATTTAAATATTCACCATTCCATAAAATAAAAAAAAAACACAATAAAAGAATTCAGTACGTTTTAAGTACTTTTACATTCCAATTGAATATTCCTGAGTGTGTGCGTGTGAATGAGTTAAAGCTGTGTGTGTGTGCGCGCGAGATATTAGATTCCTTCAAGAAGTTTGTGAATCACTCTTCAAGGGTGCTACTCGACATTGAGAAACTAGCATCCAATATAAATATTAAAAATAATAATACCTTTTATTTATATATAAATAACTTTGTAGTATATATATATATATACATATATATATATATATACTCTTTTAACACATATTTGTGACATGGCTAGGGCGCACAAGAAATATATGTTAATAAAGGTTAAAGATGGTAAATATCCAAAATGTTGCAACTAGCTTAATTAGGCAAAGATATTTTCTCTACGCTTCGGTAATAGTCGAAAAACAAATTCTTATTCATACAGGTGTGTACGTTGTAACGATGGAGATTAAAAGAATATAATTAAGAATATATTATTTTTTAATAATAATAATAATAAATAATTTATAATTAGTTAGGCTTAGGTACAAATGCAATAAATAAAAATTCGTTGGACACATTCGATGTTGGGCCACGATCATGTTGTTAGTAATATCAAAATTATGATTATACAATGAAATAAAATAATAAAACATGAGTAGTATTATATAGTGGGCATTTAATATAATGTTGTGAACGCACACACGACTCTCGGGTGCTTGAAAAATTAAACCGTGCTTAGGTGTGGGTGTTTAGTTAAGCAATGTATTCATTTTCAACTTGCATGTGAATGTATATCTATCTACTATGATTAAAACATTTACGCGAAATCTAATCATATCCTTTGGTATTAGATTGTGACATTGTGGAAATATATCTTCTTTAAGCTGGCAGCCTACTATTGCTAGGGCAGAAAATTAGGCCATTATTTTATAAAAAAGAATCAAACTTAATTAAACTTAATCAATTAAATATTAATAAATATATAACAAAATTTGATTTTATTCCTGCCTACTACATAAATGTATTTCTTTGAAGCTTCATAGCATAGATGCACATGTTGTTCTTCGCTTTAAGTCAAGCCTAATGAAATAACAGGTCCATTGTTTTAATATAAATAGGGGTTCCTGTTAAGAAATATGTGTGTTTATTTATTATTAGATTAATTTCTAAGTAATTATGGGGTTTTCCACAAACTTGTTTACGTTTGTTTTGTTTGTTATTAGTGGGTTTGCATATGGGAGTTTAAGTCCCACGTTCTATAGCTCTACATGTCCGAGTCTTGTGTCCACAGTGCGGAGTTCTGTGAGTCAAGTCGTTGCCAACGAGCCAAGGATGTGCGCTTCACTCATTCGCTTGTTTTTCCACGATTGCCATGTGAATGTATGGATTTCATGTATTTAGTATAATATTAATTGTTTTTCTAGAGAATTTAATATTAAATGCTTATTATGTATAGATTTTCTTTGCTTACAGGGCTGTGATGCTTCGGTTCTCCTCGATGGTTCAAACTTGGAACAAAATGCACTCCCAAATATCAATTCATTACGTGGAATGGACGTGGTGGATACCATCAAAAGTGCGGTCGAAGCAAAATGCCCAGAGTGGTTTCTTGTTCTGACCTCCTGGCTCTCATTGCCGAGGAATGCGTTGCCGCTGTAAGGACCAATTTTATTAAATATTTATTTAGACATTAGTAATGATAAGATTTATGTTAATCTTTCCATGTTTTGTTTTGCAGTTAAATGGACCGTCGTGGACAGTTTTATTTGGTCGCAGGACAGTTTAACAGCAAGTCAATCTGCGCAAATACAAATCTCCCGCCACCAACTTAAATGTTTCGCCTTAATTTAAATTTTCAAAGCCACGGGTTCACAACGCAAGATTTAGTAGCTCTTTCTGGAGCACACACTGTCGGCCAGGCTCAGTGTAAGAATTTCAAATCAAGACTGTACGGTCCCTTTCAGAGTTCTGACTACATGAACATGACTACAACGCCTCTTTGCGTTCTCAGTGCCCCAGTTCCGGTGGTGACAGTAACCTCTCCCTCTGACTTGCAAACCCCTGTAGTCTTTGATAACAAGTATTTCGCAAATTTGATGAACTTCAAGGGGCTTCTCTTTTCTGACCAAACCTTGTTCAGTGGTGGTAACTGGGACACGGCATTTCTTGTGCATGTATATGCTGCTAACCAAACCAGGTTCTTCCAGGACTTTGTCACGGCCATGATCAAGATGGGCAATATGAAAGTGCTTACTGGTACCAGCGGGCAGGTTAGACTCAACTGTGGGAAGGTTAACTAGATCCATCATGGTATAAGAAGAAATCAATCACGTAATGTAACACTCGTCGTTAATGAAACTTGACATTTATTCTTCATTATATACATAAGCATGGCTCCATTTAGCAGTCCAAATTGCAACTAAGCTTATGCACTAGTAAGTTCTTCCACAGCTGGTCCGGATTTCACCATTGGATCCAGTAAGTCTCTGATTAGATGCATATGTGTATACCAGGTTCCTTGTAGTGCTTGAGCTCCCCAATACAGTGTTTGATCTCAGAACAGCAAGCCCCCTAAAGTTTTTGCAGGTGTAGAAAGTATATATTATCAAACTGGAACAGCCAATGAGGAGGTCTTCACCGTTACTAGGGCAACTGTTGCAGCGATGTGTTAAAGGGCAAATCCATCACGTCGTCACTACTTGCATTGTAAAGCCTGGACTTGAAGTGGGCACTGTGCCTGTTCGACTGTGTGTGCCCCGAGGTCTTCTGTTCAGAGTCCTTGTGCCTCGAAGTTTGCAACGAGGGAACTGATGTTGAATAAAGGTGGTGGAAGGCTCCTTGATTTGAGATTAGGCCCTTCGTCTAAAATCAGCTCCAAGATGGTCCGTTCAACTGTATATGTGTAGGTAGCTGTGTGTGCGTGCGTGTGTGTATTGGAAGATGTTTTTAAGATGATGCTATATATATATATATAAATAGACTATGTGCTACATAAGAACATCTTACAAACTCAGAACGCACGCACACACACACAAAGAGTGAGGATATGACTACCCCAACCATAAGGGCAAGCAAGTCGGCATAAGATATTGTCCAGGGCAAGGGTTTTCAACGGTGATTTTAATGCTGTCCACCAAGTCCAAACGGAAAATCGAGTAGAAATTTGGGCCTGCATACGGAAAAGCATCACAACCCTGTATACAACTTCATAAATGTGTATATGTATGTTTGTGTGATCTCTAAGAATGGAGGTACCAGTGCGTTGCTCATTAGTCACGGCTTGGTGTATAGAGCTTCAAACAATGAAAGTAAGATTGGAACAAGTGCTGTCATAATTTTTAGAGCTTCCAACGGGTGAAAGCATGTATACTAAGTTAATCTGAATAAGAAGTTGATTTACTCTAATCTGAGGTCTACATTTAACATGACATTAGATCATGTAAATCGTGTGATTGTGAATTATTTATTTAAGATTGCTCTTGGAAGTTTTCTTGTTGCTTTCCAATTTTGAAGTTTGATTAAGGTTTGTTAAAGATATTGTTTTTAAATTTTGGATTATTTGGAATCACCTTTTGATTGTGAAAATTACCCAAATCTTTAAAATTGTTCAAGATTAATTTGGGATTGATTTAACATGGTATCAAAACATGTAGATCATGTGATAGTGAAGTTTTAATTTAGGATTGCTCTTGAAATTTCTTGAATCTTAAAGTTTAATTAGATTACTCTTAGGATTTTGTAGATTTGGAATTGTTTATGGTCAATGTGTATTTAGTGATGAATTATTTTATCTTTTGTTATTTTATCCTTTAATAATTAGATATTCTTATCCTTTTATAATTAAATAGTACACATTGTTTTATTAAAGGTTGATTATTATTATCTATTATAATTCATATTGAATTTTAATTAATGAAAAAATAACCTCACTTGATGCACTTAAGTTTTTAGGAATGTATCTTAAAAAACTCTAGCAAAGGTTGAATTTGCCATTAGGACTCTCCCATATTCAAGTGTGTGTGTGTTGGCGTATTGAATATGGTTAGGGACACTCCTAAGGTTGACATAACCCTAGGGTTGCCTTAACCCTATGCCCTAAAACCCGGGTTTAGGGTTTAGGGTTAAGTTTGCAAGTTAACTCAATAATGTTGCCATACTAGCCCACTCACACAAGTAAGAAGAGAGGGGAGGCAAGCTTTTTTATAAAAATAAGGTAGAGTAGTAGTAGAAAGAGTTTTTAAGTTCATGATTAAGCTTGTTATTTTTCTACTAGTATAAACTTTAGCTTGTGTGGTCATATTGTGTTGCTCTAACTTCCAGTCCATAGGGTACATCACACCTTAAGGTTGTCCAACCTTTATCACTGGGAATCTGTGTCTAGGAGGTCTTGTTGGAGTATATATTCATTTTAATAGTCAGAGGTTGATGCATGTCTCCAACCTCCTCCACATTGTGACAATCTAACTTCATCACACATACGGATATGAATATGAATACAGAAGAATATAGATAAGGATATGAATAAGGATATGGATAAAATATAAATAAGGATATATATAAAGATCGTTAAATTCAAGTTCAAGATAAGATTAAGAATATGGATAATGTTTACTAAATTTTGCTCAATCTAGATTTGGCTTTTCTTATAGTATATAAGGGTGGACATGTTCAGGATTAAGCATTCATGTTCAATGATAGTTTAGGAACTAAGCCTCTTGTTTTGTTTTGATTTCTATGATACAGTTTGTTTCATGTCTTTTCGAGTTAGTTCCTAACAGTTTGAATAAAAATACTTCTCCATTCCTTGGTTTTGAACTTTTAAGTTTCTTAACATGTCTTTTATTAATGTATAACTCCTTGCACAACAGTTTCAACAGTTACAACTTGAGCATCAACAGTTGCGATAGGATCTACAGCAATAGTCATCCTTATTAGCAACTTTTGGCCATATCTTAGCAACTTTGACTCATGGTAGTACCTTTGCAACTTTGACTCCTGGCCATATTTTGGCACCTTCAATTCCTGACAGCATTTCTGCATCTCCAACTCCGACTCCGACTTCAGTTCCAACTTTGTCCCCGTCTTCGACTTCAATTAGGACTCCAATTGTGTCTCTAGCGACATCATCTCTGACTTTGATTTCAACTTCGATGACATCCTCGATCAGTATGTCTCTAACAACGATTTACATCTCATAGCATTCCACTCATGCAAATTCACAACTTTAGAGATCAACTATGAGATTCATGACAAGGAACTTCTAGCTATGAGATTCATGACAAGGTTTCTTGAAGGCTCCCTGCACAAGGTAACCGTCTTCATTAATCACTAAAACTTGGTTTACTTTTCTTAGGCTCAAGTTTTGAATTGACGTCAAGCTCATTGGACCCATCAGATCCTCTCTGGTTCAACTTTGAGAAGTTCAATTTGACATGCGTCCACGATGAACATATTTGCTGCCACAGGTTGGTGATGTCAAATTTGACTAGCAAAAGTGGTTGATGGTGGGCTGACCACTGTCAAACCACCAGCCAACGCAGATGAGTGACGGAACAAAGCGATCAAGTAGGGAAGATACAACATGTACTAATTGACAATGACAGCTATCAGGCGGCGCTTAACACATGCATAGATCCAATCGTCTGGATCAACTACCAAGGTACTCAAGACAGCACGTGTGAGGGAGGTGCTTAAATGCTATAGGCAAGCCGCTGCCACAGGGCATCATACTAGTAAGAGAGTGCCACTTGGAATTAGGGTCTAGCACTAGTTGACCCACTATATAAGCAGGAAAGTTGGTAGTGGATCAGGGTCCTTCTAGTGAGTATTCTTCTTTATATCTTGCTCCACCTTCTCTAGGGCCACATTGTATCTGGCCATGCAATATATGTATATCTCTAGATTCCTTATGTCCCCCATTTCTCATGATTACTCTCCTCTTGCTCGGCTCCCAGCCCAACTTGATACCACCAAGGGGCAACAGCCCTGCACATAGTGGAAATCATGTACACTTATACATGGGCCCTTGTGGTGTCCGGGTAGAGGCCATCACAATACCTCCCAGTGCTCCCGATGCAAAGGCTAGCTCACCTACACGGACCTCTAGTGTCAGAGCTTTAACTCGAAGGCCTAACACGTGGCAACATGTGGTCGCCAAGTGGCCTTCCAGCATCAATTCCCTGTATGAGCAACGCTAAGTCTTCCAAGACAACCCCAAGTGTCTAAGTCAAATGCCTAGTTCAACATAAGACTTAGAGTCCTACCCTAAGTCCCCTAAAATGACTATCCCCTGAACCCTAAAGGATATCCTAGGATCCTATCCCAATAGACTTAGACAGGCTCATGCCCTAACCCCACTAAAGAGATGTGTCTCACATATGCCCCCATGACAGAGCTAAGGTATCATCACTTACCCTTGAGGAATCACTCTTATTGGGAGTACAACCCCTTTAGAGCAACAAAGAGGTACCTTGAACCACAACTAACCCTAGGGGTTTGAGTGGCCAAGTACCCTAGACCTAGGGCTAGTATTTATGAAGACACGAGTGTGCGCCATTGGCGAACATGAGTGTTCTGCTAAGTAAACTCTAAGGCTAGGTTTGGATAACCTTAAGTACATGACCTTGTGAGTGCTTCACGAAAGGGCTCTTGCTAACAAGTTTAGGTTGTTCAACCCTCAGATTCCAAGGAGAACACTCCCCTAACCAAGTGTGCCAAAGTACACCTAATTATGAGACCTAACCTCCCTTGAGTAGATGCCCAAGCTAAGCTCCCTAGTGTGAGCACAAGCATGCATTTTACTAGAGTATTCAACCCCTTGGCGACAATCCCATGAGACAACCCCAAAGGCATGCCTTGAGCGTTGTATCGTGTGACATTTAGCCCAGTGTCACATCTCTATGTGACATTACCTTCATGATGTGGGCTATCATGCCATAGCCCTTTAGATTCAAGAGTTGCACCAAGTGCCACAAACGTGGCTCCTAAATGCCAACTCTAGAACCCCTTGGTGAACCCTAGGAACTGGTAATGTAAACCTGTCAAACAAGATCCCACGCCCACAGTTGACAAGGACACGGATGTGCCTTGCTTGGCATGAGTGTTACACCTAGCTTGACATGGAGGAGGAGGCTGGAGACAAGCCTCAACCTCTGCCTCTTGGAACGTGCATCCTGACAAGACCTTCCAAGCATGGATTCGCCAACGTTAAGGACAAGCTACCCCAAAAGTGAGACGTACCCATGTCATATCTGGAAGTTAGGGCGGCACAACAGAGGGTTGTACCTTAATAACACAGGCTAAAGCTTGCACCAGTAGAAGAGCAACGAACTCAGTCATGAACCCAGGAGCTCTCCTACTCATACTCTACCTTATTTATGTGACGGAGCCCCCCCGGTCACATAAGGTCTTTAAGGTACAACCCTATGTTGTGCCACCCTAACTTCTAGATGACAGGGGTACGTCTCACCTTAACGTTGACAAATCCATGCTTGGAAGGTCTTGTCGGAATGACGTTCCAAGAGGCAGAGGTTGAGGCTTGTCTCCAGCCTCCTCCTCCACTTTAAGTTAGGTGTAACACTCATAACTAAACAAGGCACAATCGTGTGCTTGTCTAACTGTGGGCGTGGGATCTTGTTTGACATGTTCACATTACCCTGTTCCTGAGGGTTCATTAAGGGGTTTTAGAGTTGGCATATGAATCTAAGGGCTATGACATGATAACTCACATCGTGGAAGGTAGTGTCACATGGAGATGACACTGGGCTAGACGTCACATGATACAACACCCAAGGCACGCCCTTTGGGGTTGTGTCATGGGTTTGTCACCCAGTGGTTGGATACTCTAGCAAACAAAGATGTTTGTGTTCACACTAGGGAGCTTAGCCTTGGGCATTTACTCAAGGGAGGTTAAGTCTCGTCACTAGGTGTGCTTAGGCACAATTGGATAGGGGAGTGTTCTCCTTGGAATTCAGTAGAGCCCTTTCATGAAGCACTCACAAAGTCATGTACTTAGGTTATCCAAACCTACCCTTAAGGAGTTTTGCTTAGCAGAACACTCGTATTTACCTACGACACACACTCATGTCCTCACTAAGTACTAGTCCTAGGTCTAGGGTATGACTTAGCCATTCAAACCTTAAGGGTTAGTCGTGGTTTAGGGTACCCCTTATCATCCTAAAGGGGTTGTACTTTCAGATGAAGGTGATTCCTCAAGGGTAAGTGATGATGCATTAACTCTATTACAGGGGGATATGAGAGACACATTTCCTTTGTGGAGTTAGGGCATGAGCCTATTTAGGTCTATTAAGATAGGATTCTAAGTTTACTCAATATATCCTCTAGGGTTTGGGGATGGTCATTATAAGGAACTTAAAGTAGAACTCTAAGTCTTCTGTTTAATTATGCATATGAGTCAAACTCTTAGGATTATCATGAAAGACTTAGTATTGATCATACAAGGAATTGATGCCAGAAGGCGACTTGATAACCATGTGTTGCCACATGTTAACCCTCTAAGTTAAAACACTGACATAAAGGTGTCAGTTTGGAATGAAATCGATATGACCCATACATTTGCAAATAGTGGATACATTTCTAATACTCAATGATACCAAGCTATTTAAAGGGATGATCATGTTGATCGGTGGTGATTTCTATGGTAAAATAAGTGACTTGCACAGAAATCACAAAAATCGTGGCAAAGTATATTAAGAACAACCGTCTTTAGTCTAATTTCAACACATTAAAGCTCTGACAATGTGAATTTTTTTTGATCAAAAACCTTGTTCAAACTTGGCAATAAAGATAAAATGAACAGTGACATGGAACTACTAAGTAATGTCGTAGAATACTAGCATAATGTGTCATACAAGGCGATATCATATTTAAGGTTTTTTGAAAAAATAATTAACTCAAAACATCTTCTTTACAAGCTATCCTAACATCCAAAACGAAGACACCTTAAAAATCAATGAGAATATGTTAAACAAAATAATTAGTGATATATACATTTACATCAGTGTTGACACTTTAAATACAGAAGATGAAATTGATATAAGAGACTTCTCAATTGAGTTCATTAACCATTTCACTTCTTTAAACATGCCCTCACATAAGTTCAACATAAAAGAGGGTGCCTTCGTCGTCCACTTGAGAAATATGTTATTTTGAATGAGTCTATACAATGGGAGATGCTTAAGAATGAGAAAATCATTTCTATAGTTATTCAATTATGAGATTATTGTAGAGAAGTTCATAAGAACTAAAGTGTTGTTGCCAAGAATTAACTTAATACTATCCGATTCACACATCATCATCCTTAAATAATAAAGAGTTTTTAATTCACCTAGCATTTCAGTGATTATCTCTAACTCTCAAATACAATTTTTAGAAACACTTGTATCTATTTGTTAGAAAACCAATCTTCACATGTGGATAATTCTATGTTGTACTCTTGAGGTGTACATTGAAACATAGAAAAATTATGATGCTAGACACCTTCTATGTAAGAAGATTTATTGAAAGAGTATGGAAAATTTGTTTTCAATATTATGTAAAAAGAAATATTAAATTCATATAATAAAGTTATTTATTCACAAAATGCATTTTGGTCAAGCCCATCGACGGTAAACATGTGTACTAGTTAACCATGAATTATAGTAATGCACAATCACATCAAAATGATTTAATTAATAATAATATAGGATTGATATATATATAAGAAAGTAAGGTTTTCACTACCCTTTTGGTAATTTATGTGTTATTTAATAATACAAAGTAAATGTTATAATGTTATAAATAACTATATTATTATATTTAATTGATAATTAAATACTACAACTTACAAATCAGACACGACATTGCAATGTCTCTGCCACATGACTTTACAATGTAATTAAATTATGCAAATTAGGGTTTTAAGTGAGCAATGGCCACATGCATTAGGCTCTGTATCGGAGGAGGGAGTGTTTATGATGAGATTGGTGCTGTTGCAAGTCCTACACATCCCACACGCACGCGCAATGCCAAATTCTGTATATGCTCACACAAGCAGGTGAATTAAAGATTAATAAATATCATGTATATATATTAATTAAACGATATATATATATATATATATATAATATATATATATTATATATATATATTACAAAAAATCAATATCATATTTGATAAGTGGTCTATCCAATGGTAACACATGCATGATGGAGAGAGGAAAAATTATATATCAATACATATTGGATATGTATATCTCACTATGTGTGTCATATTTTGTAGCTTTCTAAATATTATAATGATAACATAACCCGCACACACGCACACCACGCACACGTACTAATTTGCATATATGTACATATACACTCGCAGATGTAAAAGACGTGTATTGAATATGTTACATTCAGGAAGGTGAACCGGAGAAAGCAGTATTTGCACCACCAAGCAGCATACCTGAAGCTCCACCAGAGTGGAAGGCGTGGGAAGAGAAAAGAATACAGGAAGAGATAATCTCAAAACAGGTGTCTCTCTCTCTCTCTCTCTCTCTCTCTCTCTATCTATCTATCTATCTATCTATCTATCTATCTATCTATCTATATATATATATATATATATATATATTATATATATATATATATATATATTTCTCTTGTTTACATATTTATAATATACATAAAGTACTTTGCTTAGGGAATCTCTATTAGAAGACGACCACCAACTGGACCACCTACACACGCTTGTGGACCCTTCGAGTTTAAGATTCAGAACGAGGGTAACACTCCTAGGAACATTCTTGAAGAAATAGTTTGGAACACTGACAAAGAAGTCACACAGGTGTGTGTGTGTGTGTGTGGTGTGAGAGAGAGAGAGAGAGAGAGAGAGAGAGAGAGGATATATTGCTAACGATATATGTATGTATGATATATACATGTGTGGGTGTAGATGAAAGAGAGGACTTCGTTGGGAACATTACGAAAAGCTCTTCCAAGTGTGGATCCTCCGAGGGATTTTATTGGTGCATTAAGAGAGCGAAGTATAGAGACAGGTTTACCTGCTCTGATTGCAGAAGTGAAGAAAGCTTCACCGAGCCGTGGTATTATCCAGCCCGACTTCGATCCGGTAAAAGTTGTTATTAATTGTCATAACTAATTTAGCTATCTTATTTTATATATAAACGATATATATAGTTTCATAAAAGATAGTTATGCATTTTACATTGAATAGGGGCATGTTGGTAAATTAATAAATCACACATTGTTATGTGATTGTTTGGTTAATTATATGTTGCATTAAATCCAAATTTTAAGCTTCTATACTGCAGGTGCGTATAGCAAAGTCATATGAAAAAGGTGGAGCTGCCTGTTTAAGTGTTTTGACAGACTCCAAATACTTCCAGGCAAGTTTTATATATAAGGATGTATATATTCCAAATGTGTATGTATATCTACACATACATGTGCCTGTTTGTGCGTGGGCGTGTGTGTGTGTGTAGCGTATATGTTTTCTGATTATTCTTTATCATTCAGGGAAGCTTTGAAAACCTGAAAGTGATTCGCGAATCTGGTGTTCAGGTGAGTTAACTACTTAAAATATTATTGTTTATTATCTATTCGGCATTATAAACATCCTATTTATTTAAACTATTAGTTACATAATTATTTATGTATACAAGAAACTATTAAACTAATCTATATGTCTGTGTGTGCACACACATTTAGAGCTTTGATTATTGAATATCGATATATTCCCTTGTAGTGTCCATTGTTGTGCAAGGAATTTATTACTGACGCATGGCAAATTTACTATGCTCGGATTCACGGTGCAGATGCAGTCCTCCTCATTGCTGCAGTACTTACAGATCAAGATCTACGGTACATGTTAAAGATTATTAAAGCACTTGGAATGACTGCTCTTGTTGAGGTTAGAAAAACCATCAATGACTATAGTATTTAGTTAATTTAATTTTAAGTATATATCATTTAAAATTAATATTTAAAGTAAAATTACATAAAATGAAGTGGAATACATTAATAATAAACTAGTTAATAATTTTTTATGGATGCAAAGAAAAATTAATTCTGTATATCCCCAAGGTTCATAACACAGTGGAGATAGATCGTGTTCTAAATCTGCCTGGAATAGAGCTCATCGGAATAAACAATAGAAACTTAGGTGAGCATGTCCTTTCCATCTCTCTCTCTCTCTCTCTCTCTCTCTCTCTCACACACCACACACACACACACACACACACACACACACACGTGTGTGTGTTGTTGTATCTATGTGTAGAACTCAAGCACATTATGTATCTATATCATGGTTACTTTGTATTGCAGAGACTTTCGAGGTGGACACAAATAATACTGTGATGCTTCTCCAAGGCGAGAGGGGAGAAATGATTCGACAAAAGGGCATTCTTGTATGGTTTTTTCACACACATGTCCATGTGTGTGTGTGTGTGTGTAATTCACTCTATATGTTAGTGTAAATATACATAGGACACACACGCACGCAACCGCACATGTACACGTAAATGTGCTATATAAATATATGCGTATTTTCAGGTGGTTGCAGAATCTGGGCTTTCCAAACCTGAAGACATAGCTTTTGTTCAAAATGCAGGAGTTAGTGCAGTAAGTTGGATCACATTAATATAATTTTTTATTATTAAATTTTTATTAAATTAAATCATATATTATACTAATAATAATAGGCATGATTTATTAATTTAATTTCTGAAAATTTTAGGTTCTTATTGGAGAGTCTCTTGTAAAACAAAACGATCCAGCAGCTGGAATTGCAAAGCTTTTTGGAAAAGAGATTAATGTGATTTCTGTAAAATAAATTAAAAAATTCAGTTAAAATAATAACATTATGTATATTATTTATATAATAAGAATTAATACATTATATATTTATACATCTATAAGGCTTATAAATTTATTATAACAATTTAATAGAAAAATTTGTTTACTAGCAGAATTTAAATAATTTGCACAATAATAACGGAACCTTAATTGATTTCAAATAATTTGCACACAAATGTAATATTTTTACATAGTTATTACATACAAATATACACCAACACACACACACACACATATACCGCACGTGCAAATATATTCCGTGACACCAGAATCCCCATCTTGTAACAGTATACTTCACATGAAGACTGTGTTCATACGAATCAGATGTACGTCTTATAATATTATATATCATAATTATCATATATTAACAAGCTATGTAAACTAGAATCAACTATGTCACGTGAATATATGCCGCTGAAAATTAAAATATTATTTTGTTCTTATCATTGTTATTTCTCCTTAAAGAAAAAAGGTTAAAAAAACTATTTAAGTATTAGTATAATAAGAATTTGAGATATTTTTCAGATTGACCTTGGGTTATAATTTAATATTTGTGAAATATTATTCATTTATATGAAATTAATAAGAAGATTATTTGTATAATCACTTTACTCCATTTAGTGAAGTTAATTCCTATATCCACTTTAATAATATTAATTTAAATATAAATAATGTTTCTTATTATATAATCTTTATTATATGTCATTTCAATTGCAGCGGTAAATAACAACAAAGCATGGCAGCACAGCCCTGGAGCTCATCACATACAAATCATCCAAATCTCCAGCAACAACAGAGTCATATCCACTAGGAACCACCTCCACATTCTCCCCAAATCCCCTATGCATCCTCCCCGCAATCACCCTACACACCAACATCGCACGAATCCCATCTTCTCCCCCAGAATCCCATTTTGTATCGCTATTCTTCACATGCAGGTCGTGCGCTCTCCCACTCGTCGCAGAAGTATGAATGAGCTTCATCTTCCCAGAGAATCCCGACCTCACTATCCTGCAAATCTCACACTGCACACATGAGCAAATAGAAGACGATCCATTCGTTCCCAGATTGCAGTCCATGTATGCCCCATGAAATCGCAGCAGTTCATTCCCATCTGCAATGCATCGTGGATGTTTCTTCTGCAAAGAGCTTGCTCTAGCCTTCACCTGACAAATATACTTTAGTTCTCTCCCTATAGGTGTTTATCTTTACCCACACACATGCACATACACGTGCGCACACGCACACACCTGGTCTCTGTAGTCTTCAAATTTGGAGATCGTTCTTTGGGTGTTGTTGATCTTGAGAATGCGATCAATCTTCACTGTGTTGCTCCTCGTTGTTAAGCTTGCTTGCTGTTCACACTTCTTTAACCAGCTTGTTCTGAAGATGATCTCCACTATGTTCTTCGATGAATCCCCACGCCCTAGCTCCGTCACTGTGCAAAGCAATGCATTCACACCTCTCTCTTTCTCTCTCTCACACAACACACACACACTCCATTTGATACACATTCGAACACTTAGAGATGTATATACACATGAGTGTGTACATATATATATATCATTTTACAATACAGCCAGCGTACAGTCAGGCAGAGGCCGTATCATATCAACACATGCAAAGATCATGAATTTATGATTGTGTACATCCGTGTCCATCTGTAGGCTATGTCCACAGCAGACGGATCAAATACATATATTACTATATTAAACAATACATGTACAGTGTACATATAATTCCACACACACACACATACATACCGGCGTGTCTGATGGCATGATGCTGCTCCAGAGCCTCGTACTTGGTAAAGCTCTCACCGCACCTCTGGCACGTAGGATTCAGAAACCTCGAATACTCCTTGTGCAGCACGATTGCACCAAAAGCTTCATCCGCTACATTACAACCATGACACCCTCCACCGAACCTCCTTACACTCCTGCTCCTCAGTTGCTGCTCCTGCGGCGGTGCTTCGAAATGCCTCAGTCGGGCATTTGCTGTGTGCTCCGAGTAAGAGCACCAAACTTTTGAATCTGTTCCGGCTTGCTCTGCGGACTGCATGAGGCCGATTTGTGTACAACCTTTGTATTCCCATGAATGACATCTTTGAGACTAGACAGAGATCTCGAGCAGCCATTTGAGCTCCGCAGCACCCGTGTGGTTGAAACTGCTGCTGTCGAGATCGAGACTGGTACCTGCACTTGCTCCTCTTTGTGTGTCTTGCAAGAGAGAGACTTCCAGCTCCTCCATGGCGCCGGCATTTTGAAACTTGTTTAAATTCTCTCTCTTACAATTTCTAGATCATAGGGGAACCAGAATCCTGTTCTGAGACTTGATTCGAGGACCCTTTGAGGAGATGTAGAACCCCATGTATTCCGATCTTTCAAAGAAGTGAGAAATGTAGGTTCTCTCGCCACCTTTTGATTCGTAGAGTGATCAGAATGCTGTTCTGTGAAGTGTTCTGGACACCCTTTGAGGAGATTTAGAAGCTTATATGCCCCGATCCCTGAACAAGAGAAGATGAAACCCAACAAAGAATGAAGAAATCTACGATCGCAATTAAGAAGTTCTTATACGATTGATGATAAGAGAATTGTGTATACTTATGAGAAAGAGATCAAAAGATTAAGAAATGATTATGATGATGAAATTACGCTTTGATGATTTATGAAAACAAGGAACTCATGGGGTGTGTACTTGGTGTTCCAGAAGAAGAAAAACAAGGGGATCATAAAAGCGCTCATGAATGCAACTATGTCACAGGCAGATGAACATGGATATGGCTGTGTGTGATGGATTCCAGGCAAGAGGGACTACTCTGAAAAGGGAAAAAAGAAAAGATTGTTTGATATCAACTTGATGGAGAGTTGTTTAGTGGTGGATGATCATATCAGCAGACTGCAACTGAGATTACACAGAGGAAAAAAAAAAGAAACAATGTGTATACTAAGTATCTTGTCAAATTAACACATGAAAAACAATTCATGATTATGAATTTGTATGTAGACAAATTTGCATTAAAGAGTAATTAAGTCAAAGTCAAGAACTATGTTAATAGACTAGGTAGTTGCAGTGGGCATATATTTTATGTGTACAATTTTGTCATATACATTTGTTGTATACACTAACAGGTGGCTACAGCACATTGGAGTGATTATATTAAAACACAATTAATCAAGAATTAAGAGGGTCTTTAACTGTCACACATATCACCAAATCAGCTGAGGAATATTTTTGTACTTTCTGACTATAAAAATTATGCATTTTAAATAACATTTAAGGGGGTTTAGTTTAGTGGTATGATATTTCCTCTTGGAACCGGATGTCTTGGGTACGATCCCTTCGGCAACGTCTTTTTATTAACTTGCTTGTAAATTCTGCAATCACATTCTTATGTTAATGCGAGAATGGCGTCTCATGCCTTCGTAATGGGAAGCAGTATTAATATAACTCAAATAAACCAGTTAATAAATTCAAAGTAACGTGTGTAATATGTATAGTAACGTGTATACTTGAAGCATCTAACATTAAGTGGCATTCAATGGACCCATTACTACTGTATGTATGTGCGTGTGGGTGTGTTGTGGCGTCATTTACTGTGTGGGATAAAAAAAAACAATGGAAAAGGACATTCCACACAGTATAAACATTAAGTTTATATGTTTTGAAAACGAATAAATTTTATCAATAATAAAGTCATATAAAGCTGTTGGTAAGTGTCTTCTTGCCTGCAATGCGGCTATATATATGGCTTCGATGAATTTAATAATATATATTGAAAATATATCTAATATTAATATATGCCATGCACTATAGGTCGGTCTGGTGTGTATATACTATATTACGATATACCTTCTCCGTGAGGATATATAATTGCATGACATGACCAAAGACAACTACTTGTTCTCTTTGCTAAAGAATGTAAGTTTCACATCATGTTATATATTATATTGGATTAACTATATATGCAAAGTCAACTTTAGGAAACTAAAGCACGTTTTTAGGCTTAGCTGGCAATAGTTGCAATGTATGAGAGAGAGAAGAGAGTACACATGTTTTTACATACACAGCTTGACGTATGTATACGTGTATGGATGCATGTATACATAAGCAAATGCCACACGTATATATAGGCCTAGCTGTGAGATTAGTTAGAGAGTACAAATATGTGAGAAAATAACATTGGTGATGTTGATAGCGTTACTTTTCTCATGAACAAGTCAGAAATTTAACACAAAGTTTTAAGATTAGCCTAATCAAGTCTAATTAACTAGCACCTTAAATTATTGAATTAAACAGTGTAAAGAGAACAAAGATACACAATATAAATGCAAAGGTATACATATGTGGTTAAAAACAATACATACTTACTACAGAAGAAGCCTGTAACATAATCTCATTGACGTTGATACCGTCATTAACAAAGCACGTAGAACCATTGGACTGCTAAATACCCTGCAAAACAGAAACAACACGTTACTACATACTCTATACACGTGTGTGCACGCGCGCGTGTGTAGGTGCATCTCATTTCTCACCTGAAGGCTGCGGTTCCCCATGAAGCTGTGCTATACAGAACTTTCCCATCTGCCAAATTCTCCAGAGGTGTCCTTTCTTCTCCATGTTCTTAAATGCAGTTGCAATTACTGGAAAAAAAAACGAAGTAACAATACAGTGTGAACTTACTATGTGTTACTATATTATACATTCAACTGTGTAATGAGTATAACATGTTTCAAATGTGGTATATCTACATGAAGGCTCTCTCTATTCTATCAATACATAGACGTGCATATATGTAGTGAGTAGACATATATATTAAAGGATATCATAAATACTTACCGTCTTGAAGCTCCTTAGTTGTTCATAGTCTGCAAGACCAAACCGGAAAAAGTTAGCACAATACATAGAAAATTATAAATATGAAGGATAATTGTACTATAATATGATCCTGGTATGAGAGCGAGAGACGGGGCGGGGGAGGGGCACTAATATACCTTTAGATTGGGAATGCTTGTCACGTATCTGGCCATGAACATGGCAATCCCTTCGATATATCCTCTTCACTCACTAAAACGTATTCTCCATCCATCAGATCATCTTTACCATTTCCAAATAAATCGTTTGAAACCCACACCACCACTTGGATGATCGATCCCGGCTCACCAGATCGCCCTCTGCATAAATAACACATATTCAAAATAAGTACAATGAACAAATAAATAATAAAGGATAACAAACAATTACAGACACAGGCAACACATAATATACTTGATAAACTTGTCTGTCTGTGTGTGTAAAGCTATATAGTATTTGATAATACAATATACATACATAAATAATGCACAGACAGTGTAAACTAGCGTGTACACATAAAAGCTAATCATACTTATATATCTTACTAGAAAGTGCAAATACTTTCCTTTTCCATTATAAGACAGGAAACAGCTTCCACAGTTTCATACAAGTATGTGTCGTGTATGCACTTATAAGTTACCCTGTTTTCAAATAACATATTCGTATATAATAAGTTACTGGATTGTTATATATGACGTTAAGTACAGTGGTATAGAACTAACAGTCTCGTGTGTATAACCTGAAGTAAATTAAGTTACTAAATAGGCTATTCTTATATTACATACGATATTACCAAAATAAAAATGAACACTATAAAGAAAAACTAACTAAGTAATGGTACTAACTATATATAATAGACGGACAGAAGATTGCACATATAAAGTTACTAGAAGATTCATCTACTTAGATGCGAGATTGTTATATATAATACATCCTAACACACACACCTTCATCGTCGGATCAGAAGCTTCATGCTTTTGTCCAAGCTCTTCCAGTTTATGAAGGAAATCAGGGGACTCCACCTTCTGCTTCAGCTGCTCATAAAACTACAAACAAAATGTCGTAACACCATATTCAGTCAACGTGTGTGTGTGTGTTGCTGTGCACTATGCATACACCTCACATGTATCTTACATACACACGCACACAAACACCATGTAAGATTTGTTTAATCAATCATGGTGCGTGTGTATAATGAATATATAGATACATTATATACATATACGATAGTATATTGTTACATTTGGTGGGCAATCTGCAAAATTAGCAACATCTTTCTTCCTGTAATCTTCCAGAGTTGTACGGAGGCGTTCATTCTCCTTCCGTACTTGCTCCAAAGCGGTCATTAGAGCATTTTCATCTGCAGTTTTTGAAGATGAAGAGGAAGAATTATTCTCCGGACGCATAATCTCACAGATCGCCTCCATAGACGCTTGCCTACGATGGTGCACCATTCTGCTCGAGCCTTCCTAACCTAACTGCCTCATTGCTCTGTTTTAGGGTTGAGTCACGAGATTCTTTGAATATTCTAGCCGTATAGATATTAGGTTTCTGGGACTTAGGTTAGGGTCTTTGGCGGCGGCGGCGAGGGCACAGACAACATGAGGTGAGTTTTGTGCTCGTCTGCGTGTTGTCTGTTCCTGGGCGTTCGTTTATATGTTCATGTGCTTGTTGTGGGAATGAATCTGTTTTCTTCAGTATACAGACGGTTTCTAGAACATAGCAGATTTTGCTTCGCATAAATGCATCGAATTTTGACTCGTTTTGCCGATTCTATTTTAAAAAATCGCTTTTTTGGAAGATTTTATGTTGATTCATGCATTTCCTGTTGAAAAATGACGCATTTTGATGGCGGCCGCTTGTGTTTGTGATGCAGTAAGCTGCAGGCGGAGTCTCTGAGAGAGGCGATCACTCAGATCTTCAACGAATGCCGCGAGCATAAGCGCAACTTTACAGAGACGATCGAACTCCAGATCGGACTCAAGAACTATGACCCTCAGAAGGATAAGCGTTTCAGTGGCAGCGTCAAGCTCGCCCACATTCCCCGCCCAAGATGAAGGTTGCATGCTCGGTGACGCCCAGCATGTTGAGGAGGTAATGGAAATCATATAATCTTGATTAGTTATATGTTTAATATGTTAAGTGGTGTGCAGGCTCAGAAGCTTGGGTTGGAGTATATGGACTTGGAAGGTCTGAAGAAGATGAACAAGAATAAGAAGCAGGTGAAAAGCTTGCGAAGAAGTATCACGCCTTCCTTGCTTCTGAGGCCGTTATTAAACTGATTCCTCGTCTTCTCGTCCGGGTCTCAATAAAGCAGGCAAGTACATAATAAGCTTATATATGTGAGAGTGAGGGTGACTCGTATTAATGTTTATTACAGGAAAGTTTCCGACTCTGGTTTCGCATCAGGAGAGTCTGGAGAGCAAGGTTGCAGAGACGAAGGGCAATGGTTAAGTTCCAGCTGAAGAAGGTGCTCTGTATGGGTGTTGCCGTGGGGAATCTTGACATGGAGGAGAAGCAGGTCTTCCAGAACGTCCAGCTGAGCGTCAATTTCCTCGTCTCGCTCCTCAAAAAGAACTGGCAAAATGTAAGCCCCCGTGTATATAATGGACGTTATAATATATATATATATTATATATTGTTTTGTGCAGGTGAGGGTGCTGTATCTGAAAAGTACAATGGGAAAGCCAGTCCGTATCTTTTAGACTGTTGTTTTTTTGTGAGAGCCAGACGCAATGTGAACATGTCTGCTTGTTAACGATTCTGTGTTTTGAGTATAATTTTAGAATTTAACTAAATTATGGGGTATATTGGAGTTTATATATGTAATAATATTTTAAAAAGATTTATAGGGTTTAGGATTTACGACCATACGTTAGAAATATATCTTAATCATAAATGTAATTGTTTTAATGAAATATTCAAATTAATTATGTTTGAAATTGAAAGAGCAGATATATATTCAGAAATGTCATATGTATTCAGTTACAAAAACCCTGCTTATATACAGGAGACCCTCTGCCATGTGGCACACATGTGACATGTGGTGTTGACACATGGGAGCTAGATCACCACCTATGTGTCATATGCATGTGTTATATACACATGCGTATACAGTATCTTACATTATCTCCCCTCTGCTGTGTAGATGGTGATGGATCTGATGGTCCTGGATCCGTGTGAGCTGGGCCATCTAAGGTATGACCAAATGTACTCAACGAGTCTCGAACGACAAACCGTTTCATTCGAACCACGTGAACTATCTCAACCTCATGAGATCCCACCAACTGTACTTGATATACCTGAGGACCAACCTTTCGGAGTACTCGGTAGGGACCAAGCCACTTATGTAATAAACCAGTTGCAAGCCCAGGTGCAGTCAGCTTGGGAAAACGTACCAGGACTAAGTCACCGTCAGCAAAATCTGGTGGAATTTGATGTCGTGCATTGTAAGAAGATTGCTGCCGCATTTGAGCTCGACCAAGATGTTCAGCAGACTCTGCACGCAGAAGAGGCAAAACAGCATCCAAATGTCGAGCCCACATCTTTGCATCCTCGGCACGTGGCAGATTCGATGATAACCCCAATTCACTAGGCAACTTAGGATCATATCCATACAATGCCTTGAATGGAGAGATACCAATCGAACTCTGAATGCCTGTTACATAAGCAAATCTCAAACATCGCAAATACCAATCCCAGTCCGTGTGATTGAAGTTCACATACTTCGAGATCATACCCTTGAAGGTCCGATTCAATCGCTCCACCAAACCATCAGTTTGTGGATGATACGGAGAGGCAAATGAATGTTTTACCCCTAACCTCTCACACAACACTCGGAATACCTCTGCAATGAAAGCGGGGCCATTGTCTGATAACATCCGCTCTGGACAAGAATGCTGCAAAACCACATTATCGAACAGAAACAAAGCTGTTGACATGGCAGTTGCATCCGGAAGAGCACCAACCTCCACCCATCGAGTTAAATAATCGGATACAACAATGATGTACTGGTTACCTTGAGAAGAACGTGGAAAAGGTCCCATTAAATCCACTGCAATTAACTCAAAAGGGCGAGAGACATTGATGGATTCCAACACCCCATGGCCCGAGTCGTAGAGGAATTCCGAGTTTGACAATGGGACACTTTGAATATACCTGATCACATCACCACGCATGCTGGCCAATAAAATGATCGGCGCAGCTTCTCCAACACTCGTTGGTGACCAAGATGACCTCCAACAATAGGTGAATCATGATATGCTCGAAGAAGGTGTGGAACATATGTAGAGGGTACAGCCAAACGCCATCTGTCCTCTGGATTTGTCCCAATAAAATACAATAAACCATCCTGAAGTCGAAACTGAGCATGATATTGTCGAAACCGAGGTTCGGAAGACGGATTTGCAAACGCATCGCGTAATTGCCTCGTCCATGGTTCATGTTTTTGAGCATCCTGCCACTGTTCCAAGGATGGTAAGTCGGCATCGAATACCTGAGGGGCTTGTATCAAACCGAATGCAGCTACTGCATGAGCAGGCAAAGTGGAATCGGAGAGGGGTGCTCGAGAAAGTGCATCCGCATCCACCATTGTTCGCCCAGGCCTGTGCACCACCTTAAAGTTATATACTGGAGACGTAATGCCCATCTGGCTACGCGACCCACTAAATTCTTCCGTTTTAATAAGGAAGTGACAGCAGCATGATCACACTCCAAAAGTGTTTCACTCCCATGTAAGTAGGCATGAAGTCGTTCAAAACCCCAAACAGCAGCAAGGCATTCTTTTTCAGTAGTGGAATAATTCCGCTCAGCCGGCGTGAGTACTCGACTAATGTAAGCCACCGGGTGTCGAATTGAAGAATCCACAGCATCAGTTTGCATCAATACACCACCAATACCAACATCTGAGGCATCTACTCGTAAAATGAACGGACGAGTAAAATCTGGGTATTGAAGCAATGGTGGAGTTGTCAGGAACTCTTTTAACTGGTCAAATGCCTGCTGACACCTGCGAGTCCACCTGAAAGATACCTGTGGACGAACTAACTCCCGAAGAGGGGCAGTTCGATCAGTGAGATGATCGATGAATCGACCCAAGTACTGCACCGTGCCCAAGAAACGCTGGACTTCCTGTACTGTACGGGGACGAGGGAACTCTCGAACAGCTCGCAACTTCATTGGATCCACCTGTAAACCCTCTCGAGATATACGGTAACCCAAGTAAGTGGTGTCGGTCGAACCAAACACACACTTTTCAAGTTTCAACTTCAGGCCAACTTCTCGAAATCGATCAAGAACGCGCCGTACATCACGAATGTGATCCTCCCAAGAACCAGACCCATGAATGAGCACATCGTCGATAAAATCGGCAGTGATATCAGGCATATCGGAAAGAAGCTCATCCATCATGCGTTGAAAGGTGGCAGGAGCTGAAGTCAATCCAAAAGGCATGACCAAAAACTCGTAAAGACCAAATGGTGTCCGGAAGGCCGTTTTTGGAATATCCTCCTCAGCCATAGGAACCTGCCAATATCCTGATGCCAAATCCAACTTAGTAAACCATCGACTCTGACCCAAACGATCTAATAGATCGGCAGAGTTCGGAAGTGGATAGACATCTTTGATGGTAACATCGTTAAGAGGTCGGTAATCCACACAAAATCGGAGAGATCCATCAGGCTTGGGAACCAAATGAGGTTCACATGCCCATGGACTCCGTGACGGACGACACACTCGTTTACCAATCATATCAGTAACAGCTGTTCGCATGGCTGATAACTCCTTTGGTGACCTGCGTCGAACCGGGACTTTGAAAGGCTTTGCATTGCCGGTGGGTATACAGTGTCGAGTCTTCACACGTGCACCTTGGGACAGATCAAATTTGAACAAACTTGCATACTGTTTCTTAAGTTGTTCGATGCAGTGTGCTCGACACTCAGGTGACGGATCCGGCATTTGAACCTGTTGAGATGAACACCACCCCAAGACCGGAATCAAAGGAGCTGTATGCGTGATACAAACAGCAACAAGCTTCTCTGGACGTAAAGGAACAGACTGCAGAGACACAGACTCCAAGCGTAATACAGGAGGAGAGAGTGAAAAATCACATGTACCTTTCGACTGCTTTAACCAATCACATCCCAGAATGATGTCAAAGACCTGGGAAGGGACAACCCTAAGAGACCCAGAGGGAAACTTACAGTTGGCACCCATAACCAGCGTAGTCGAAGTGGTGTACTGTGATACTGCACGAGACTGCCCATTACCATATAAAATGTGCAAGACCTTATCTGCACGTCTTAAGGGTAACGAGAGACCGAGCGCATACTGGATCCTGTATCCACAAGCACTGTGACTGAAAGATCATTCACTCGTGCAGAAAATGTGAAAACTGGATGATCTGGTGGAACTTGCAAACCTTGATATGCATAGCGGAAAAACATGGAGGTGAAGTCTCCATCGCACGGGATCCCTCCGTCGCCCGTACGATTACTGGTTTTCCGCAACAGATCCACCTGCAAGAGAGGCTTCGTCATCTGGAAGCTCATCATCAGACATAATGGCCGCCACAGGCACACCATCCGGAACATATGGTCGCCAGCCTGGATGTGGTGGACGCCAATCAGGATACACATCGCATGCCCGCCAAGTATGTCCAGGCGCCCAACAGGCCCAACAATGAACTTGATTGGGTCGACCTGCATTGTTCCGATTCCTCCTGTCACGAATCCGTGGATTTTGACCACCACGGGCAGGTACTGGAGCAGGTGCAGGACGATTTCGTGGAGGTGGTCCACGGGGTGGGCCCCGAGGTCGACCACGAAAGGCTTGCCGTGCGGGCACATATGCAGCAGCATCAACCTCCATTGGATCAGCACGCTGAACAAGAGGAGCAGGTAACCCAAGGGGAACACGGCCCTCACCAGGCACCAACTCAAAACGTTGAGCTAGTGCAAAAGCTTCCTCCAATGTGGTAGGACGAAGAGCCCGAACGAATCGAACAAGTTCGGGTCGCATAGTTGGCCATAACATACCGAGCTTAATAGGCTCAGGCATGTTAGGATATGCACGCCGAACTAAATCCCCGAACCTAATACTGAACCGCATAACAGACTCACCAGGATGTTGTCGTATCGCATGCAGTTGTTGGAAAGCATCATCTGAATCCTCAACTTTGCCAAACGTACGTTTGAGGCATTCCGTTAACCGATTACTATTGGCTTGAATCTCCGCAGCCAATCCATTATACCACTTGAGCGCAGGGCCTTCCAAACATGTAGGGAATTCTCTGAGAGCACGGGCCTCATCCCAACCATGGTAACGAACAATGACTTGGAAATGATCAAACCAGTGGTATACATCATCTCCCGGATCACCACAAAAAGATCGGGGTCGAACCCTCGGATTTGTGGCCTGTGAAGAAGATGAAGGAGTACTAGAAGCAGATCCCCCGGCATGAGGCTCAGGGGGAAGAGGAGGACGGACCCTCAACAAAGCGCTCCAACAACTTAGTTTGTGCATCAATAGCAGTAGCAATAATGCTAAAAGCCGTCTCCATGTTCATTGTCATGGAAACAAAAAAGAAAAGGCGGAAGAAAGGAATACCCAACTTCTCCACCAATGAAAGAGCAGATATATATTAAAAATTAGATGTATTCAGCTACAAAAACCCTGCTTATATACAGGAGACCTCTGCCACGTGGCACACATGCAACACGTGGCGCTGACACATGGGGCCAGATCACCACCCATGTGTCACTACGCATGTGTGTATATACACATGCGTATATACAGTATGTTATATATATACAGTATCTTACAAAATGTGTTTTAATTATATTTCTTAAAATTATTTTCAAAGCTATATAATAAATAAAAGTTCTTGAATGCATTAGATTAAGAAAAATAATATGCACGGTGTGTTTATTTAGGTTTTGTGTTAAAGTTAGGTGAATTAATATCTTATTTAAGGTCTTTATACTTAAAACTAATTTATGTTATTATACCAAAATTATTATCAATATATTCTCAAATGGGACTTGTTTAAAATATATATATACACTAAGCTTGTGATATGGGAGTCGATACATAAGTAACAAATGTTTCTTAACAAGTATTAATGTACAGATGTTATATGGTTCAATATATATGCTTCTTCAAAATTTATACAAAACAAAAATATAATATGTATGCAGTATAGCATGTATGTACATATCAAGTGTATACAGTATAAAACAAATACAGTCCATAACTATATTATAACATATTATAACTCGTCAATGAGTCACTTTCAGCTATAATTCATAATATAAATCCATACATTGATGCACTCAATATACAAAATTAAGGTTAATTAAGTTTATAATATTTAAATTAATTGAAGTTCATAAATGTATAGTTACGAATTATAATAAATAAGAACTAATAAAGAAGTATCAAAATCTGATGCTGTTTATGTGAATAAATCAAACACAGTTGAGAGCATTTATATAGTAAATTTAGAATAACAAGCATGCAAGTAAAATTATAATTTAATTTATGATTTTAATTAATCCAAGTTTAATTTACCTCTACCAAGTTATTACAATCGCTTATAGTGTTATTTAATTGTGTTATATAAAATATTGGATTCTATATATTTTTTTAATTATAGAAGTCTGAGGATTATGGGCAAAGTTAAAAGAGAAATTTCTCAAATAAGATGAATATATTAGAAAATGTTATTAGTTCTGGCCTTTCGGATGTAAGGAAAAGTTATATACGTTATTAAATGTATAATTAGCTGGTTATTAGCTAGACTTTTATGTTCTTAATCTACTTACTAATATATTTGCTTAATACTTAATTATTAAGTGTACAAATTTTTAAATAGAAGAGTTAAATATAAAAACGACTGTACTGCACTAACTATTCTTTGCAATGAGAGAATTTAAAAACGTAGAAAATCAGAAACATTAAATATTATAACTGAACTTATCAAATTTAATATTTCATATAAATTGCATACTTATTAATAGCATAGTTCTTTTATGCAAAACTATTCCCGAAAGTGTATTTGTATTTGCGTAAATACCTTTATTAAACATCAACACACTACAAAATAAAAATATACTTAGTAAATTAAAATATAGACATATAAAACATAAGTAATTTTAGTTTTAGCATTATTATTATTTAAAATTTAAACTATTATAAATATAATTTAAACGAAATCTATTTTAAAAACTTCAAATAATATTTATAACAATCTTTAATATAAATTTGTTTAAAATTCAATATTAACTCAATAACTCAATCAATTTATTATGATATGTTTAATAAATTCATGATATGGAGTTAAGTTCATAAATTCATGGCATTACTGATAGACGTTTACCACTCTTATAATCTTGTTGGCCTGGAATATTATCATACAACTGAAAATAATAATAATTTTATAATAATTTATATATATAACACGATAACCACGCACGTGCGTGCACACACACACCTTTTGCACCGTAAGTTCTCTGTTTGCCTCATCTGAGTTCAAATATGGTAGTAGCTTTGAAAGTGTAGAGTTTTTCTCATGGGTTGGCAAGCATCATTAGTTAAGCTGTGTGTACATAAGCACGTAAGTATATATAGGAACACACACACGCACACACATATACATACATACACACGCGTATACTTACCTACACTCATTCCAGAAAGTGTCCACGAGGCGATTAATAGAATAGTAACCACAGAAATAACCGTTTTAATATACCAAAGAAGTACTAAACAAACGTAAGTATTACGTTAGTTCATTATGGTTTATCAGAAAACCACATAAAAGATATGTGATTTCCCATTACACATACTGCATAGAAAAATTAGTTTGTTAGAAGGGACACACGTATGTGCACACACACACAATATATGTGGGTATGGGGTATAAATATTTACTTGCTTGATTTAGAGACGGATTTTACTATTTTAGATCGCAAACAATCATCCTGCATGTGTGTGTGTGTGTGTGTGTGTTCACGTAAATACATACGTTTTCCTCTGTGTTAGCTAGCGGATGAAGATGGACAGATCATGGTGGTGGAGTGTCATAATCTTCCAAATGGCTGCTTGGCAGATAATTCAAACAACTGTATTGATGAATATACCAAGGTATTGTAATTGATAGGGAACACACATATATACACTCGCGAATAGCGAATGTATATGTACGTATCTATTTGTGTGTCTGGAGAGAGAGAGAGAGAGAGAGTATTTTGTGCTTATGTTGAGCGACCTAGAATGAAGGGTCATGTATTAATGTGCATATATGTAGGTTTATACATGCATCTATGATTAAATTGATTATATCATATGTAATGCATCCACAAGTATACATGTACCGTATATGTCTGTGTATTTGTGTGTGTGTATAAATGTTCACTTTCTCTGTGGCATATGTGGACAGCGAATGCTATCACTGATTCGCACAGAGAGCAGAGATGTACTACAAGAAACGCCCGGAACTCCTCAAGGTGGTGGAACAGTTATACAAAGGATACCGTGCACTAGCCGAGAGATATGATCAACTTACGGCAGCGTACGGTCCTCTTTACAGACGCAATACGGTCTAGTAACGGAGTCTCTACGCTCCTCTCCGTTTTCTAAGCAGATTACGTTTAAGAAACAGCAAGAAAGTGGTTTAAAAGAGAAGTCTGTGAAGGTGAGGCAGACTCTGAGGTTTTCCTGTATGGAAAGTCGACCACTTTCGATGGTGAGGACTCGTTCCCGGTTTCTTCGTCAGATGGGGAATCCAGGCAGGAAATACGCAAGCTACAGATGACGTACTAATTTACACATGCATAAATATAGATACACGCGGATGTAATGGTGCTGTAGAGAACAATGAGAAAGCAAAGGATAAACAACAGCAGTATAGGGAGACTGAGAGAAGGCTGCATAGAGGATTTTCTAAGGGTGCAAAAGGAGAATGGTACATTGAAGGCCACCCTTGCTGCCAATGAGAAACATACGAAACACTTTGAGGATGAGAAGCGTGTGTGTGTCTGAGAAAAAGAGTGGGTATATTTCTTTTGCTTTCACAACGTGCACAACACATTTTAGTGTCTCAAGTTGAAAATGCAAGTATAATTAACATAATAAAATCATTTATTAAAATTTATATAAATAATATTAAAACAATAACACTTATATTAACATTGTTCAAAATGAAATTACATAAAGTAAGCATGTATAAATCAAACGTGTGCGAGAGGGTGTGTGATAGAGAAAGATAGAGTTTGCCTTCACTAGGTACCTGACCACCATCGTAACTCTTTGTGTCCCGGGTGAGTATTCATGAAGTACTCCAAGCCAGGATGAAAGACGCACTCCAGCAATCGGATTCCATATCATATGCCAATCCGTAGTCATGATTTGCCCAACCTTTCTTCCCCATCGGAACGTGGGAGTGAAGGACATGCATCCATGGGCCTATTGGTGGAGCGCGTCATGTGGAGTGACTTATGTAGCCTCATTGGTCGTTGGGAAGACCTAGCAGCGGCATGAAAGCTCAAGTAAGTTGGTGAAGACACCGCTGGCTACGAGACATAAGGTTTCTCGGCTACTCCCTACAATGAAGTCGGTACAAAAAAGCAAGAAGAAGCCCATTGTCAAGTGTATCAAGTTGGATAAGGAAGCTTCAGAGGCTACAAAGGAGGAAGAGGATGCGGAACATCAGGGTAAAAAATTTGGCCATTGAGGGTCTTGGGACCCTCAATGGCTGCACCGTCAAATTTTGGCTGCATGGTATAATGAACCTATATCATAGTATACTGATAACCCCAAACACATGGCATAAAAGTCATATGGCATGTGTTATAGTGCATTAGAACCTATATCACATGTAACATGTAACATCTAGTACTATGTGTAACACTTCCTACCATTTCATAAAACTTAGACTATTATTATAACTCCTCAAAGTCAAGAGTTACAAGAGTTACATTTAACGATATTACTAAAACTCTTTAAAAAATCTCAAGCGCATAAATAATGTTCATAATGTGAGTTACGATGTGTCCTTAGCTACTAAGCAAATATGTAACATAAACTAGGTGTCTAACTATTAATATATGCTGAACTTGCTCAACTTACCTGTTAATATACTTAAGATAATGAAATATTCTCTGTTGGTTTAGTTATCAAAGATGTAACAAGAAATGACTTTGGAAGAACAATTACCCAGATACGAGATAAACAGGCTGATCAGAACACATGGAAAATCTGGAAACGCCCGTCTTGCACGCGAGACATTCGATAACATGCCCCGCAAGGACGGTGGCTCTTGGAACGCCATTCTATATGCATATGCCCAGACGGGGCATCTGCGGCAAGCCAGACAAATCTTTGAACACATGCCCAAGAAGAACATGGTTTCCTGGACAACAATGCTGGATGCATATGCCCGGAATGGTCATATTGAAGACGCAAAACACACATTCGAGGAGATGCCCATGTGGAATCTAGTCACGTGGAACGCAATGCTATCTGCTGTTGCCAAGAATGGACACCTAGAGTCCACAAAGGAGGTCTTTAATAACATGCCCGAGCAAGATATACCCTCCTGGAACATACTTCTCTCGTGCAGTTCCGATATAGAATCGGCAAAGTCCGTCTTCTCACGCATGCCCATGCGAAACCTGGTATCCTGGAACACACTTCTCTCCTTACTGACTTGTCACGTTGAACAATGCAAAGCTACATTCGAGCAAATGCCGGAGAGATGTCTGGTTTCGGAAACGAACATGCTAGTTGCATATGCCCAAGCCGGACGGGTAACTGAAGCGAGAGACTTATTCGAGAGCCTGCCGGAGCACGATCTCATGTGTTGGAATACAATGCTGACTGCATATGCACAGAATGGGCATATCCAGGACACCATCAAAGTCTTCAACCAGATGCCTCAGAAGGACTTGGTGTCGTGGAACGGAATGCTTGCGGCATTCGCCCAACAAGGACATGTGGAGGAGTCCGAGAGCTTGTTCAGCCAGGCACCAGCTCTCAACATCGTTTGCTTCAATGCTATGCTATCTGCGTACACAAAGAACAACCGGTTTCACAAAGCTATCGATCTTTTGAGAGAATGCCTGAGGTTAACATTGTGTCGGTAACTACAGCAATCACAGCATATGCGTTCAAGGGGCATCTGGAGGAAGCCAAGTTCACCTTCGATAGTATACCACAACAGAACCTCGTCTCATGTAACGCCATGCTGACAGCATATACCCGAACGGGGCACATCGAGCAAGCCACGACGCTCTTCAGAAGCATGCCACAGAGGGACGCATTGTCGTGGACTTCTGTTCTTGTCATGAGAATCGAAGACAGCAATATAGATGGAGCAAGAAGACTGTTCGACGGTATGCCAGTTCTGGATTCCGTCTCTTACCTCTGCATGTTGGATGGTTACGCACGTACAGGTAGATGGTACGAAGCTCTCGAGCTTTTCCATGTGATGAAGATGGTAGACTGTGTAGATGATAGGTGTTTTATATCGGCAATACTTGCATGTAGTCATGGTGGGAAGGTTTTTTCAGGTATTAGCTACTTCATTTCCATGTGTTATGACTTTGGAATTCAACCAAGTAAGCACCATTACTGTTGTATGATAAACTTACTGGGACGTGCTGGCCATCTCGAGTATGCGTTCGATCTCATTGCAAACATGCCATATGAACCTGATGAACTCGAGTTCAAGTGTTTGCTTGGTGCCTGCGGAAGTCATAAGAATGCTGAGTACGGACTCTCGGTAGTTCGACGTGTTCTTGAGATTGATTCTGCTGATGCACCCTCTTATGTAATGCTTTCTAACCTCTCCTTTTCAAGGTGTGCAGCAAAGTAGATACACATACATGCGTGTGTGTATATATATATAATATTACACACAAGATAAATAATGACATCACACTGGTACATTGTCATCCATATGAAGAACACATTTGATGCATGAGCCCGACGTTACGAGCTCAAAACCTTCTTTAATTCTGGAGAACGGAAGCCGGTGAGTGATATATCGATCGAGATTAACCTCCTGCATTCAAATATATATATATATATATATATATATATATAGACACACACACACACACTCTCTCTCTCACACACACACCTGGTTGCTGCATTTTTGGATTATCTTCGGCATATGAGTTTTACCTTTGTAACCACCGTAGTAACCTGACTTAATTTGTCTCCCAGTAAGTAAAATATTTGTTGTAAACGTAATCCTGTCTTCCACTTTGCATAAACCAACTATGACGCATGTTCCATACTATAAAAAAAATATTACATTTTAAACATCATATATTAAAATATCTCTAGCACACACACGTCTTACGATTGTGAGGCATTCAATAGCATTCAAAATCAACTGTGACTTTCCAACACATTCAAAGCTGTAGTCCACTCCTCCATTAGTCATTTCGTGCACGACCTAGAGTTACTCAGGCAGTTAATCTAAACATTTGATTTTAAGAATTAATGAAAGATTAACCTTGTCAATGGAAACTTCATAGTCTTTTGGGTTGATACAATCAGTTGCACCGAACTCCTTGGCTGTGCGACATGTTAAAACGAGCTTGTAGAGAATATACGTATGTATGTGTACACATATCGTGCTTACCTACAGGAAACTTGCTTGGTTGCATATCAATAGCAATTATACGAGAAGCACCAGCAAGCCTAGCACCCTCCACCACCTTCAGTAGAAGTGAAATTAATAATTCATACAAAACTAATTATTTCGTAATAAATCTCACTGCTAATCCAACGGTTCCTAGGCCTATAACAGCAACGGTGGATCCAGGTTGAATGTTTCCAATGTTCAAAGCTGATCCCAGTCCTGAATTATTGTAAATCAGACTAGTTTTACATCACAAATTATACACATACCTGTGGGGACACCACAGCTGAGAAGGCAAGCTTTATCTAAAGGGAGTTCCGGCGCGACCTTTGACACAGCTGCCTCAAGAACAACTGTATATTCTGTGAAAGTTGAAACAGTTCATGAAGTGGTGTAATGAAGTACCATCCATTGAATAAAACCTGTTACTAATCCAAGTAAGACGTGTGCGTGTGCGTGTGTGTGTGCAAGTGTTTACCTAGTTTTCTTATCAGCAGGCATAACGCTACTTCCAAGGTTGTTTATGCAAAGTTCACAGAAGTTAGTCTTGGCCTCTTTACAAAGAATGCATTTACCGCACTCTCCTTGGAAATTGCAGATTACATGGTCACCAGGTTGAATCTCTGTCACTCCCTCTCCAACGCTTTCCACAATCCTGTAAAAATGTTATTATTCATTTCTAATATGATATGCATACTCACCCAGCTCCTTCATGTCCCAGAATGATAGGAGGAGAGAACGTGAAGTTTTCAAGAAATGCCTGCAGTATATATACACGTTCATCTAATCTTTATGTTTAGTTTATATAATAAAGATATGTATTGAGATAACTGACCGGAGATTCCCAGATGGCCACGTCTGTATGGCAAATTGACGAGTAAAGGATTTTCACACGAACTTCTCCGGCTTTGGGTGGATCAACTCTTATGTCTTCAATGCTCAATTCTTCTCCTGGGCTTCGCATAATAGCAGCTACATCCAATCATTGGTAATGTATAGTGTATATGTGTGTATAGAAGTGTTTTATTAGGATACCATTAAACCAAATAAATCTTACCTTTGCATTGGATTGTTTTCACCATTGAATCGATTTTTACGATTTGCATTGAAGAATTAACACAAATTTTCTTATCTACTGTTTGTCCTGCATCCCTTGTAATATGGCCACTGAACATGGGGACCATTTTGTTGTCTTTTTTATATAAGTTAAATACTTAAAATTTTCTAAAAACCTTTAAATATCTAAAAGTTAAATAAGCTAAACAGATGGTCCAAGGGGATCTGGTGGAACACGAGGATATGGATGAACACACGCAAGGATTGGACCCAAATTTATCAACTCTTACATAGCAGTAGGCTCCTCATTCTGGGATGTGGTGTAGCTCCGACCAGCTTTCTCACGTTCAAACCGTGTACAAGGATCGTAAATGAGTTTTAGCTATTGGATTACTCCATCAAAATGACCATCTACCGAGGAGTAAGAGGAAGACAGGACCCATCATGTATAAAATAGCAGGTGCCCTTCCAAAAGGCCCTCAAATAACAGTGGGAGGCACAAGAGCCATGCACTCCACCAAAGGAGAAGCACAATTGCTAATGTAGCTCATGCGACAAGAGGCTTAAGGATCTTTAGACAATGCAGCGCCATGCAACTTCTATACAAACCGTGGTGGGATCAAGATTGTCAACTATTACATGCACAATTCAGGAGGCCAAGAGACTCCGAGACCCTAGGATCAACAAACTAACCCCATGAAGACGTATAACCGTATTCAAAAAGGGACTAGCAAGTCTACTCTTAAACAGTGTGGATATATGGACAATATATTTTTGGGAACTCTACTAGTAACTACACACAAGCAAAGAGTTTGTTAAAGATTGAATGGGAGGTAAGACAACAATGCATATGGCTTCAGTAGAGTTGTTTAAAGTAGTAGGGACACATTTTCTTGATAAGGCCTTTGTTCCCATCTTCCACAACATTGTTAAGATATGCATGGTTGGTGAACTAGGTGGTACCTATACATAGGATTGATGATCATCTAATGACCTAACCATCACGATGAGCTCAATCTTCTCCAAGTTGTTCACGTTGATCGTCTAGAAGAAGCTCATTCGTGGGTAGAGGAAGCATGGAACACAACAGATGGATGGGCAGGTTTCAAATTACATTTTTCATGCATTGATTATCTAGTGACTTTAAAGTATTAGCACATAGGATACAAATGAAGACCATATTATTGCTTTATGAATTTCTACAAAGCATTCGACACGATGCCACAATGAAGAGCTCAATGCACCCATAGAGCTTGTTAATGCTATCCATACTCTTTACTTGTCAATTCAAGCGAGCTTACTCATCACATGTAACGTGGGAGTGAGACATGAATACTTAATAGTTCTTCATTCATTTTTGGAATATACATAGGAATGATAGGAAATATGATCATTCCCATGCCAAGTTAGCTGATATGTATTTACACTTGCTATTGTATGGACATGATTTATTTATTGAGCGAGATGAGTTATAGATTCTTGAGAAGTTTTATGTGGAGAAAGAACTCACTGTGAAAACACAATCTACACTTATCTTGGTGTTTGGCACCTCTTAGCAAGATGGTGCTACTACGAAGGGCAAGAGGTTGAAGTGGTAAAGAAATATCAGTACTTAGCACATGGGGTGTAGGATGAACCCAAGGGTGATTAACATGATGCAAGCAACATTGTGTGCATACTACATCACAAAGTGAAGCAAGAAGGAACAATGTAAATGTGTGGGAATGTGTTACTCTAAGATGTGGGGGGCAAAGACAATATGGATAAGAAAGAGATGTGGGGCTAGTACTAACAAAGACAATATGGATAAGAAAGAGGCATAGAATAAGTCATTTTTGAGGTTGTAATTTGGAAGTAGGATATTATAGTTCTAACTTAGGGTTAACTAAAGATTGTGGGATATGTATTAAAAATTATGGATATGTGGGAAAGATCCAAGTGGACTTGGGTTATCATGATTAGGGGCTTTCCATAAACACTAATTAGCCTTTTGTTAGAGGGAAAGGTTATGATGTTTGGTATTAGAGCGGTCTCGAGTTCCTTACCTAATTAAACCCCTTGATCACATGTGTATAACCATGCGTCTCTGAGATTGCCTCTAGCTCGATTGACATTGATGTGAGCATTAGCTATGTGGTCAATGTGTAGATCGTCTTTGAGCTGGGTATGAGCCATGTGTGTTGTGTATGTGGAGGAAGGCATGGTAGCAACGCTCTCCACTTTCTCAAATGGGTGAAGAGTGTCATAGTTCTAACTTGGTTTGTTGTAAAAATTATGAGATATGTGAGAAAACCTAAGAAAACCTTGGTCATCATGACTAGGGGCCCTCTCATAAACACTAGTTGGTCGTATTAATATGTGATGTAAGCATCAACCATAATTGACCCTATTGGCATGTGATGCAAGCATAAATTATGCAATCAATGTATAGATTGCATTTGAGTTGGGTGTAAGCCATGTGTGTTGCACCTATAGAGGAAGGTATAGTAGCAACCCTCTCCACTTTTTCAAATGGGTGAAGAATGTTATAGTTCTAACTTGGTGGATTGATCACTTGGGTAAAGATTGTGATATATGTAGGAAAAACCCAAGCGGACTTGGGTTATCATGACCAAGGGCCTTTTCATAAACACTTGCCTAGTTGGCTTAAGGGGAGAGGGAAAGGTTGTGATATTTGTGCACACTCGTGTCCTTACTGAGTACTATCCTAGGATTAAAGTATAACTTGATCACTCAAACCCTTATGGGTTAGTCGTGATTTAGGGATACCCTTTGTCACCTTAAAGGGGTTGTACTCCCCAATGAGGGTGATTCCTTAAGGGGTACATCACGATGCCTTGGCTTTGTCACAAGGGTATATGCAAGGCATGTCTTCTTAATGAAGTTGAGGCATGAGTTTGTTTAGGTTTTTTGGGGCAGGATCCTAAAATCTACTCAAATTATCCTCTAAGGTTCGGGGGATAGTCATTCTAGAGAACTTAAGGTGGAACCCTAAATCTTATGCCTATTTACACATCAGAGTTAGGTTCTAGGGGTTATCTTAGAAGACTTAGCATTGCTCACACAAAGAATTAACGTTGAATGACCATGTGTTGCCATATGTTAACCCTCCGAGTTAAAACTATGACATAGGAGGTTTACATATGTCATTAGTATAAGAAAGGGTCCAACAATTAAGTTAGCACATGTAGCTATATTGAATTCCAACAATTGACAAGAGAAAGGAATGAAGGTTATGGTAGAATTGGAGAAGTGGACTTTAGGTTGTGCATGGTGATGATAGATATATGTAAAAGGCTAACTATGACAAAAGATATATTTATACATACTACCGTTGGGTGAGTAGAACATTTAGGATGGGTCACACTGATTATTTATGGAAATAGGTTGGTGCTAGGCATTCCAAGAGTGAATGAAGCAAATATGCAATAGTGTGGCAGACATGTCGAGGATGAATGCTGTGCAATCTTCCAATGCCCAACATACTTAAGGGGTGCCCTCTAAAGTTTTGAGGGTAGACAAGACTTACACATGATGGTGAATTGAGCATATGTGTCTATGGTGGAATAGGGCATGATCTTGTCAAGACATGATCGTAAGTTATTAGGGTTACTCTATGAGGTTCCAAGGGTAATACTTTAGGGATTTTGAGTAGAATTTTAGGGCATGAGGTTTTCTAGGCCAATATATGACAACACAAGTGACTATTTAGCATCATCATCATGTGTGAACAAAGTTAAATCTTTTAGAACACCTCTATATGTAACCTAACCTCATCAAGGAATCAAACTTACCCCTTAAAGAATCACCATCATCTGAGAGTCCAACCACTTTAAAATGATAAGTGGTACCCTAACTCAGACTAACCCATTTTAGAGCTAGTACTTAATGGGGACATAATAGTGCGCCATAGGCGGACACTAAACAAACCTCCTAAGATTAGATTTGAATAACCCTAGCGCACGACCACACGAGTGCTTAACAAAAGGGTTCTTATTAATGAGTTTAGGTTGTTCAACCCTTGAACATGTTCACATGTCCCTAAAAAAAACACCCTAGCCAAGTGTGCATACTAGCACACCCAGTTATGAGACCTAAGGCACTCTAATGCAAGCATAAGTATGTATGCTCATCATAATATCCAACCCTTTAGAGTTAAACCCTTGACACAACTCCAACAGTCATGCCTTGGGATTAATGTCACATGTTCATGTGACACTATAAGATATTTCACCATAGCCCCTCAGACTCAAAAGTTACACTTGGTGCCACAAACATGATTAGCAGATGCCAACCTAAAACCCTTAAGAAACATGGTAATAAAAACTTGTTTGCCAAAATCCATGCTCACAATTGGACAAGGGTAAACATTATTCACATTGTGAGTCAAAATGTGTGTCGTACTTAAATGTGAATGTTGCTCTTAATTTGGTGTGGAGGAGGAGGTTGGAGACATGTATCAACTTATAGCTTAAGGAAACATGTACTCTAACAAGACTTCTCAAGTGTACAAATGTATTTCCAAACAAAAAATGTTAGTTAAGGGCACAATAGTGTTGAATAGGGTAGTATAAAAGATGTGCCTTAACAACATAAACTAGGGTCATGCCAGCAGAGAGGAAGGAACCAAACACCTCTCGATCTTTTGCATGTTTTCCCGACCCTACTCTACTTAATTTATGTGATGGAGGCCCTCCATGTTTTTCTATTTTCTAAAGTGGTTGACATGGAATCTTATTTTCAATGGAATAATATTTGGTGAGATTAACTTAATGACTTATCGACCCCTAAACCCTACCCCGAGGGATTTAAGGCTTGAGGTTAGGTCAACCTTAGGGGTATTTTTAATTATATTTGGCATCTGAACTCACCATGAATTTAACTAGGACACGAAAAATAAAGAAAAAGTTTTTTAAATGGACACTAGAAAATCATTTACGCTCATTTTGGTAAAATACAAGGGCATTTCTCTCTTGTTTTCTAATATGCCCTAGTTTTATTTAGTCTTGTTTTTATGATCTATGTTTTTATGTCATGTTTTACATTGGTTATCAAGTTTTTTCATTTGTTATTTACATATCACGAACCTAAGTTTTTACATTTAATTTAGTTATTTACATGTCATGGACTCCAAGTCTTTTATAGATTTTTACAATTAGTTTCTACATTCCAATTTCTTACAATAGGAAACATAAATTAAATTACACAAACATATTCATAATTACTTGTGATATTTACTAGTTCCCACTTATCTTTTTTTCTATGCACTTTTATCTACAATAACTAAGTCTCCTATAATGGCAAAGTGCAAAAGTACCTACTCTTCATTTTTACCTTTAAAGTATTCTTACATTTCTCATATATATATACATACGTACACACACATTGTTACATGAAATTAAATAATTACATGTTCATGCGAGACATATTGAACATCTTTCATGCAGAAAAATGACATAAGCCGCTATATGTTTGTATGTACTACATTTCTTAACATTGGTCATCCAACTTGAAAATAATGTCAAGCCACAATCCAAAAATAAGGAAGCTTGACTCAGGAACAAGACAAGGATTAGGAACATGACAGGAATTAGGAACCAAACCACGGTCCAAGAGCAAGGAGGCTTGACTCAAGAACAGAATAAGGACTAGGAACAAGACAAGACCAGGACAGGAAGCAAGGAACAAGATAAGAACAACACAAAATTAATCGTACAAAGACTGGTATTGATAGTAACTGATTGTACAACAATTAAGTCGGAGCTTTTATAATCACAACTCCAAGAGTTAATCTAGTCATGAGCTAAAAATGATGACCCTATCCTGAAGGTATTCCTATAGCATATCCTGTAGGCATATCCTATAGGCATATCCTATATCCCGTATCCCGTATCTGGAATCCTACATTCTGTATCGAGTCGTGACAGCACCTCCTCCTTAAGGACAAGTTCCACGAGTCTTGGGACCTGGTTTAGCAGGATAATGCTGATGGAAAGCAGCAATCTTGGAAGAAGCATGGAGTAAGTTAGATGCAGGTTTCCAAATGCGATTGGTAGGCAAATAACCTTTCCAATTCACTAAGTATTGAAGTTGGCGGTGATGAAGACAAGAATCAAGGATGGCTACAACTTCGTACTCATGTTCATCGTCAATGACCACATGAGGAGGAGGAGAAGAAACATGACTATGAAGAGAAGAAGGATGATACGGCTCCAACAAAGAAGTGTGAAACACAGGATGAAGTTTCACCATAAATGGTAACTCTAGTCGAAAAGCTACAGGATTGACCTCAGCTGCAATCCTATAAGGGCCCAATCGTTAAAAATCCAACTTAGAAGAAGGCATGTTGGTGCGAATATGCCGACGAAGAAGCCACACGAGATCACCAATCTTGTATGCAAGTGCCGGCTGATGATGAGCATCAGTATGATGCTTGTACTATTCCTGTGCTTGTTGAAGATGAACCCGGAGATTATTCTATACCTAACGAAGATGCTGGAGACGATCCTGTATTGTAGGAGCAGAAGAAGGAGAAGCAGGAGGAGTAAAGTCAAAATGTCGATGGTAGCTTGTAAGAGCGAGAAAAGGTGTCTGGCCTATAAATGCCATGAATGGAGTTGTTATAGACAAACTCCGCCATAGGAAGAAGGTCCAACCAATTGTCTTGTTGGTAACTAATGAAGCAGCTATTGCTTCAAGGTCTGAATCGTGCGTTCTGACTATCCATCAGTTTGTGGATATATCCTGAAGAAAGATCGCTTTAACTTGTAAACTTCGGATAAGCTCTTGCCAAAATCTAGACATGAATTGTGGGTCTCGATCAGAAACAATGCTCTTAGGAAGACCATAATGTCGGAACACTTCACGGATCACTAACTAGCATTTGTCTGACTTGTAGTCGTCTTGTTACATGTAGGAATGAGTTTGTTTGGTGAAAATGGTCAACCACCACAAGAACTACATCGAATCCACAAGAAGGAGGAACATTTGTGAGGAAATTCATAAAAATGGAATCTCTAAGGAGCAGAAGGAACAGGAAGAGGATGAAGAAGACCAGAGGGCGCTGTTAATCCGTAAAATTCCTACCCTTCGTACATAGGTAGGATTGCTGTCGATAAACCCGTATTAAGGGTCTACCGAAATAAGAATAGAGACGTAATCAAACATCAGAAGAAAGTCAGAAAAAGGGTAAGGATGGCAAGGTATATAGCAGGTAGCAGTACTATGGATCCTGTCATAGTACTGGAATAAGATTAGTATACTACATAATAGAAATGCAAGCAAGAGATAGACGTATTGAGAGAGAAAGGAAACTTATATTATGTCCGCGCACGGCACATGGTCAGATAACAGATACGGGATCCCTCCTAGTCCATCTGGTCTATTATACCCGTACTCTAGGTCCCGTACTAGCAATTATCACAACTGCCTCCTAGCCTTATCCATTCAGTTACTATAATCCTTCTTATCCCTATCCAAAAATGCCGTACTCCGCTGGTATCGTATTGCAGTAATGACCCATATTGCGGTATTGCGTCAGTAACTCGTACTCTGATATATCCTTCCCACTCTCGGTTTTCCACAATATATATTATTTTTGATATTTTCCCCATTATATTGCCCATGAATAACAAGAAATTTTACCAATGTCTAACTATGCTCCTAACAGTGCGTGACAAGGCATCTTCAACCTGTTGTAGGTGTCACAACTTCGTACAAACCTTTCCTCATAACCTCGCAACCATGCCATCAATAGTTGCGAGTCACCAACTCAACTGTCTTGGCCACACTAAAATGTCCTGCAGTTGGGGTATCATGATAATTCTGTACCACACGAGTCCTGCAAACACCAACAGGAACGTACAAGAGACACATGATAGGAATTCCGCCCACCTAGCCTGTCGCGCCAAAAGGAACTTAAGAGAGTGAAAGGCTACAGGATGGAGTAACTTGTCTTCTCCAACTTGTGATAGGATAGAACCTACTGTAAAATTCGAGGCATTTGCTTCAACGAAGAAGGGATGAGAAGGATTAGGATGTGCTAAAATTCGAGCTATCGTGAAGGTGTCCTCGAGTGCTGTGAATGCATGTTCCTGTCAAGCCAAGATCCAGGAACTAAGAAGAGAGCAGGATTCCAAGAACAAGAGGCTTGACTCAGGAGCATGACAGAGAGCAGAATAGGAACTAGGAACTCAGGAGCAAGACCAGACGCAGGACAGGATCCAGGAGCAAGACAGGAACAAGATAGGATTTGGGAGCAAGACAGGAAGGTGCAAGACAAGATCCAGGAACAAAACAGAAACAGGACAGGATCCGAGAGCAAGACAGGAGTAGGACAAGATCCAAGAGCGAGTCAGGAGTAGGACAGGATCTAGGAGCGAGACAAGGAGAGAACAAGAAGCAAGGAGCAAGACAAGAACAAGACAGATAAGATTAATCGTAGTAAGACTGGTGTTGATAGTAACTGATTGCACAACAATTAGGTCGGAGCTTTTATGCTCACAACTCCGAGAGCTAATCTAGGCATGAGTGCTAAAAGTGGTTGCATGCATCTAAAAGTGGTGCATGCATGCAGAGGCTAAGATGAGTCCATATGTCCCTTATTCTCTAGGCATATCCTGTGGCATATCTTGTAGGCATATCCTGTAGGAATATCCTGTATGAATATCCTGTAACCCGTATCCTGTATCTTGAATCCTGTTATCCTGTATAGGGTCATGACAGCACCTCCTCCCTAAAGACGAGTTCCATGAGTCTTGGGACCTGGTTTAACAAGAATAATGCCAATGAAAGGAAGAAACATGGAGTAAGTTGGATGCAAGTTCCCAAGTGCGATTAGAACCTTTCCAATCCACCAAGTATTGAAGTTGGCAGCGATGAAGACGAGAATCAAGGATGGTTGCAACTTCATACTCAGGTTCATTGTCAATGACCATAGGAGGGGGAGGGAAGAAGCACGGTGTCATGGGAAAATTTGGACCGTCACCTTGGTAGCCCCTGGTATGCATGTAGTGGACTAGTCTTCTACTCGTATTATACGTCTACATTTCACTTTACTATTCACCTTCTTTGTCTTTTCTTGCATGGTCAAACTAGTCAACATTATTATGTTAATCCATATGATTAGTGCCTGCTTTGACCATGCACATTTTCTTTGTCTTCTTCCATGCACCTTCCTAGTCACCTTCCCAAGTCAAAGTCAAGTCACCCTCTTCCATAACCCCCATCATTTATGGGTCAAGCCCACCTTCTTCCATAACCCCCATCATTTATGGGTCAAGCCCACCTTCTTCCATAACCCTGTTAGAGGCCAAAAATATAGCATGTAGGAATTGCATACATAGGACTTTCCTACGGTGGAGAAATAACTTGTAGGAAAGTAGTAGTAGGAAATATCCTGTGTACAGGAAAAATCCTACGGCAGTAGGAAAAATCCTACAGGGTAGGAAGGATCCTACGGTTGCAGAAAGCAGACAGTTTATGACGGTTGGAGGAGGACGGATACGGTTAGGGCAAGGAAGGGCAGGAAGAGAGAGACTATGAAGGCTATGGAGAGCAATGCATGAGAGAGAGAGTATCTTAGGGAGAGAAGTAAGTCTCCACACTTGCTATCTCTTTGTATTCATATAGTAATGCAAGTGCATATTTATGGTGTTTGTGAATG
>PUQB01000868.1:0-82961 GCA_003024785.1 Selaginella tamariscina | reverse complement strand
CACCTTTGCTCCTCGCAGCCGATCGAGAAGTTCCAGGATCAATGGCAACGGGTACCGATTCCGAATGGTAACTTAATTCAAACCCCTGTAGTCCACAACCAAACGTAAGCTCCCATCCTTCTTCTTGACAAAAGAAGATAGGCGCTCCTGCAGGGGACTTTGAATGACGAATGAAGCCGGATGCCAAGTTGTCCTCGAATGTATTGGCGAAGAACCTCCAACTCTGTGGGTGACAATGCGTAAATCGGTCCGAACGGTGGGGTCTTTCCTTCTGCAAGATCAATAGGACAGTCGTAGGACCTGTGAACAGGAAGAACTGTAGCCTTGTGCTTGTCAAAAACGTCCTTAAAGTCGTGGTACTTGGATGGTAGAGAAGAAGGAGGAGAAGGAAAGGAGTAGGAAGGAGATTGAAAAACAGGAGAGTCAGACACAGGAAAGGTAGAAGAGGACGTAGGAGTTACTTGAAAGGCAAAAAGGTGGAAAGGAGCAGGATCAGTGGTAAGTTCATGCATGGTAGTGGTAAGAACTCGGAGAGGAGCAAGGAGGGCTGTGATGAAAAAGAGGAAGGATCTTGGGGGGTGGAACAGAAACAGAGTAAAAAAGAGGCAGGATTGGAAGAAACCTGTGTGGATGTTGACAGTGTACAGGATTGGAAGAATCCTGTACAGAAGTCCGTGGTGCACAGGAGTGAGGGAGCCTGTGAGTGTGCTGACGATCAACAGGAGGTGGATCCTGTTGAGGAGGAACCTTCGACACTGATACAGGATTGGAAGAACCCTGTACAGGAACCGCAAACTTACAGGAGTGGAGAGCCTGCGGATGTGCTGAGGAACTGACATGAGGTGAATCCTGTCGAGGAGAGTCTTCAACACTGGTACAGGAACAGGCACGGTCAATCCTGTAGCTTGTACTGCCTCAGACACCAAGGATGTATCCTGCACGCAGGAAGGTACAGGATTGATCCTGGCTGCTGGAGAGGAAAACGTGAGCGTCCTAGACCTCCAGTCGATCTGCGGATTTGCAACAACGAACCATGGCATGCCAAAAATGATGGGAGTCGACCGAGTCTTGATCAAGTTGAAGGAAATCGAACAGTTGAATGCACCATGATGCAAGAGAGAGGTGTGGTAGCGTGGGTAACTGCGCCAGAAGCAATCAAACGACCATCGGCCACCTCTACAGGAATTGCACGCTTCAACTTCACCACCGGAATGCCATGCTGAGCTGCAAAAGTGTCATCCATGAAACATGCATTTGCACCAGTGTCTAACAGGGCAAACTCCTTGAGCTCTCGATTATTGAGGCGAATGTGTACAGGAAACTTGAGTGATGGAATGGTATGAGCAGCACCAATGGAGCCTGCACCTACGTCCAACTTCGCGGCTCCTAGACGAAGTGGACATTGAAGTTTTCCGACTGAACTTCAGCTTCGGCTTCACGCGTCTTGAACTTCCTGGCTTTATTAGGACATTCCGCCACCTTGTGTCCTGCTGCACCACAATACAAGCATAGGTTCTCACCCCGACGACGTTGCTTCTCAGCAGTTGAAAGTGGGCCACGCTTGGATTGTTAACCTCCATAGGAACTGCTCCAGAAGGTGTCGTAGGAACATGTGCTACGGCTACAGGATTGGTTGGCAGGAACTGCTGACGGAATTTTTCCTGACGGCGCTCGAACAAACGGTTGTCGCAGCGAACGGCCTGTTGCATGATCTCCGCTAACGTTTGAGCATCCGGTAACGTAAGGAGAAGGTCCTTCACGTCATCCCTCAGCCCAAAACGGAAATGTTCGATCAATGCAGTCTCGTCCCATGGAATGTTCGTGCACAATTGCTGGAATTCGGATGCATAAACGGAAGCTGGTCTGGATCCTTGTGTGAGCCTCCGTAACTTTGTGCATGCAGAACGGTACTTATCAGGATCTCCAAAGCAGGCTTCAAAGGCAGCCACGAAACCTTCAAAGTCTTCCATCAATGGGTCGTCACGCTCCAGCAAGGGAGCAACCCAAGCTCGTGGAGATCCACTTAGTAAGGATGCCAAAAGGCCAACCTTTTGTGCATCCGTCGAGTAGCGGCGTGGTTGCATGCGGATCAAGAGCCGGATCTGATTCAGGAAACCTTGGAAATCGGCACGGTTGCCACTGAACTTCTCTGGCATGCTGATCTTCGGCTCCGGAGAAAAGTTCGATGAAGAAGGAACCACCGATGCCTGAGAGAGAGCCTGCGCAGCAGCCTTGGAGGATGCATCAGCAGCTGCATGTGCCGCATGGGTGGAGCCTTGCAGATCGGTGACCACTTGGCGCAAAGTGGCCAGCTCATGAAGCAACATTTGGTGCTCGCGTTGAAAGTGCTCAAAATCAGCCATGATCTATGAAAGAAAAAAAGAAAAGAAGGAAAAAACAAGGAAAAAAAAGTAGCTGGAAACGAAGAGCTATGAAAGCAGTTACTATCAAACTGTCAAGCCACGATCCAGGAACAGGAAGTAGAGGATTCCAAGAGGAAGGCTTGACTCAGGAACAGGAAGGACAGACAGGAACTAGGAACAGGAACAGACAGACAGGACAGGATCAGGAGAGGACAGGAACAGGACGGATCAGGAACAGATAGGAACAGACAGGATCCAGGAGCAAGAGCAGGAGGCAAGGAGCAAGACAAGAAAAGACAAGACAAGAACAAGAATATCGTAGAATGACTGGTGTTGATAGTAACTGATTGTACAACAATTAGGTCGGAGCTTTTATGCTCACAACTCCAAGCTAATCTAGTCATGAGTCTAATCTAGTCATGAGCTAAGAATAGTGTCCCTTATCCTCTAGGCATATCTGTAGCATATCCTATAGGCATATCCTATAGGAATATCCTATAGGTATATCCTGTAGAAATCCTGCAGGCATATCCTGTAACCCGTATCCTGTATCCGAAATCCTGCATTCTGTATCCTGTATCCGGAATCATGTATCCTGCATCCTGTATCATGTATCGGGTTGTGACAAGTTCCTGTCGGCAGAGATCAATTACGAGATTCATGACAAGGAACTCAAGGCCATTGTGGATTCGTTTGAGGAGTGGCGGCATTTCCTGGAAGGTGCTGCACATCCTGTACAAGTTCTTACGGATCACAAAAACCTGGAGTACTTTCAAACGGCTCGAGTTCTCAGTCGACGACAGGCTAGGTGGGCGGAGTTTCTATCACGTTTTGACTTCGTCATCGTTTACAGGCCCGGTTTTCAGAATGGCAAGGTGGACGCATTGTTTAGGCGCTCTAACCTTGCACCAAGCCCGGGCGATCCTGCATTTGACTGTCAAAGGCAAGTGTTGTTGGGTCCTGATCGATTCCGGCTTGCGGCACTGCAGGTTCATCAGGCTTTAGCAAATTCAACACTCCTACAGGACGTCCGTTCGCAGCTTGCTACAGACGACTTGGCAAAGAATGTGTTCTCACACATTCATCCTGACGTTGCAAATTCCTCTTCCTCCAGTTCCCGTCCAGACTACAACCTGTTCACCATACAAGATGGACTCCTGTACCGGGAAAGTCTCCTGTACGTTCCTGTTGGTATTTCCAGGACTCGTGTGGTACAGGATTGTCATGATACCCCGGCTATAGGACATTTTGGTGTGGCCAAGACAGTGGAGTTGGTGACTCGCAACTATTGGTGGCCTGGGTTGCGAGGTTTTGTGGAGAGGTTTGTACGGAGTTGTGACACTTGTAGCAGGTCGAAGATGTCTCATCATGCACCCTCTGGTCTTCTTCATCCTCTTCCTGTTCCTTCTGCTCCTTGGAGATCCATTTCTATGGATTTCCTCACAGATCTTCCTCATTCTCGTGGATTCGATGCAGTTCTTGTGGTAGTTGACCATTTCACCAAGCAGGCTCATTTCCTACCCTACAACAAGATAGCTATAGGTCAGACAACTGCCGAGTTGGTGATCCATGAGGTGTTCCGACATCATGGTCTTCCTGAGAGCATTGTTTCCGATCGAGGTCCACAATTCATGTCCAAGTTTTGGTGAGAGCTTCTTTGGAATCTACAGGTTAAAGCAGATCTTTCTTTAGGATATCACCCACAAACCGATGGGCAGTCCGAACGCACAATTCAGACCTTAGAACAGTATCTTCGTTGCTTCATCAGTTACCAGCAGGACAACTGGTTGGACCTTCTTCCAATGGCTGAGTTTGCCTACAACAACTCCGTTCATGGATCTACAGTACAGACACCTTTCTTTGCTCTTACAGGCCACCATTCACGTTTTGACTTTGCTCCTCCCGCTTCTTCTTTTTCCGCTCCTACAGTACAGGATCGTCTTCAGCATCTTCGGCAGGTATAGGATGATCTCCAAGTTCATCTTCAGCAGGCACAAGAACGATACAAGCATCATGCTGATGCTCACTGTCAGCCGGCACCTGCATACAAGATTGGTGATCTCGTGTGGCTTTTTCGTCGACACATTCGCACCAACAAGCCTTCTTCTAAGTTGGATTTTCAACGATTGGGCCCTTACAGGATCATGGCAGAGGTAAATCCTGTAGCTTTCCGACTCGAGTTACCATCCACGGTGAAACTTCATCCTGTGTTTCACACCTCCTTATTGGAGCCGTATCATCCTTCTTCTTTTCCCGGTCGTGTTTCTTCTCCTCCCCCTCCTGTGGTCATTGACATTGAACTTGAGTACGAAATTGCAGCCATCCTTGATTCTCGTCTTCATCACCACCAACTCCAATACTTGGTGGATTGGAAAGGGTATTGCCTACTGATCGCACTTGGGAACCTGCATCCAACTTACTCCATGCTTCTTCCAAGGTTGCTGCCTTCCATCGGCATTATCTTGCTAAACCAGGTCCCAAGACTCGTGGAACTCGTCTTTAGGAAGGAGGTGTTGTCACGACCCGATACAGAATACAAGATTCCGGATACAGGATATGGGTTGCAGGACTTTCCTACAGGATTCTGGATACAGGATATGGGTTGCAGGACTTTCCTACAGGATATTCCTACCAGGATTCCGGACACAGGATACGGTTGCAGGATATTCCTACATGATATGCCACAGGATATGCCTAAAGGATAAGGGACATGTGGACTCATCTTAGCCTCTGCATGCATGCAATCACTTTTGCATGTATGCAACCACTTTTAGCACTCATGCCTAGATTAGCTCTTGGAGTTGTGAGCATAAAAGCTCCAACCTAATTGTTGTACAATCAGTTATTATCAACACCAGTCTTACTACAATCAATCTCGTCTTGTCTTGTTCTTGTCTTGTTTACTGTCCTGCTCCTATCCTGCTCCTGGATCCTGTCCTGCTCCTGTCTTGTTCCCGGATCTTGTCCTGTTCCTGTCTTATTCCTGGATCCTATCTTGCTTCTGGATCCTATCCTGATCCTGTCTTGCTCCTGGATCTGTCCTGTTCCTGTTCCTAGTTCCGTCCTACTCTCGGTCCTGTTCCTAAGTCAAGCCTTCCTATTCTTGGGATCCTGGATCGTGGCCTGACACCAGCTGCCTCAACCACGCCAAGTTAGGAATGATACCTATAGCTCGAATGGTATGCGTATCCTAATTCACAAGGTGAGCCTCGTTCTGGACTTAGTTAGCTAGGGGCTTGAGTTCCTAATACAAGTTATTTTACCAGATTTCGTGGGGTTTCCAAAAGAAGATTTCAGAGTTGGCACCTGGCAAGCTGTTTTTGTGGTACCAGGTCAAAACTTTGATAATGTTCTGTGGTTGGGATGATTTAATAAATGTTAAAGTCTTTTCAGGTAACATCATTCATATTTACCATTTTAGAAAATATGTGGAAAAAGTTCCTCAAGGATCTATTTGACCTTTGTATGGAAGAAACAAATTTAATACGAGAAGATTAAATTTTTGATGAGAGTAAGCTTCTCTCTTTATATGGTGTATAATTCCTTTGCTTAAACACCTATCAAGAACACCCTTACATGCACAAGATTGAAATTTTTGATAACACCCCTTTCCAGATATGTTCCAATAACAAGGGTAAGTAAATTAGAAGCAAGTAAAAAGTGTTAAACAAAGCAAATAAGAACATAGGAGCATTCAATAGTTTATCGCCAAGCTTATGGGTCACAAGGGTAAAAGACCGCTTTAGCAAGTATTTCAATTGTCTTAAAATGAAAGGGGCTCACATGGAACATGCACCATCACCATCTCTCAGTACCCAAGTTATTCATGCAACAAGTTCATAATTGAAAGAACATACCCCGTCAACAGTCACACCCTCTGCATCCATATGTATTATGTTTTTTGTCCGCATATTAACTATGGATCCTAATGTAGACATTTATTCACATCATCTACATGGGGTAGGGTTGCCAAGAGAACTGAGTAGGGAGTTCGAGAGGGAGTTATGGAGGGGTGCATGACCTTCTTGGTCAAGTCCATGATGTGGCTGCTGCTGCAAAACAGCCTTGTAATGCGTGGGAATGTGTGAGGCTGCCATACCATGGATGCGAAGCATGCGGGACCTTAGAGTCAAAGAGGCACTACTTCTGGGAGTGTGTGTGTGAGAGAGAAGTGTGAAGCACCTTGGTGAGTTAAGAAGTGGCATGTCTGGGAGAACATGCATGCCATGTCTCCAAGTCAGTAGAGGTGTGGGCAATAACAGTGGAGGGCACTGGGCTGTCGAGCTTCAAACCAGGATTAGTGCTAGATATAGTGGAAGAGCCTCTGGGTATGTCCTTGGTTCATTGGTATTTTACATGAGGGTGCACGATGTGGTTGATATGGCATGCGTGCAATGCACGCGTATTCAAAAGTCAGTAGTGGTGAATCCAATGCACAGTGACTTTCTTTTGGATGACATTGGTAGTTGCGATGTCATCTCACCATGAAGTAATGCGAGAAAGGGGGGACTTCGAACGAGCGGGACCTGATGGAGCATGTATAGATACCGTACTAGGAGCAAATTAGCAGCAGACTCATGTAAGATGGAGATGGAACCCACCTGGGTGGTTGCTAGTAAGAGGAGACATGAATGCATGGAAGACGTGGTTGCCAACGGGATGATGACATGGCTACTGATGGGCAGTGGACGTGGCTGGTGACGGACTGATGACGTGGTTGCTGATGGGATGATGATGGCTAACAAGATGATGATGTGGTGGCTGACGGGACAATGACGTTGCAGATGACATGGCAGTAAAGTTTTTGCTGAGTCCTAGAAGTAGGTAGGCAGATTAGGAATAAGAGTGACAAAAACCAGAAGTTTTTGGTTGTATGTAATTTTACCCCTTCAATAAACGGCCAACTTTCCTGCATGCCGACGCTTTATTCGTATTGCACTTTGTCACATTTTGAGTCACTTTTCACAAAGGCAGCTGTTGGTGGTCAATTGTTTGACCTAGGTCATCTTTGTTTATTACTACCAAAGTTTATGAAAATTAAAGCACTCCATAGGCTAGTAAGGAATATTCCATGGATATTCTATATGCGTACCGTCTACGAGAAGAATTCCTTAATCGCCTAACCGTCAGATCAGGTAGTCACGTGGAGCATAAAAGCAACCTCTGTCCCTAGGTTAGATCTAGGGTTCTTGAGTTTTCTTTAATCGCAATCCATATTCAAGATGCAGATCTTCGTGAAGACGCTCACCGGCAAGACCGTCACGCTCGAGGTGGAATCCTCGGACACAATCGAGAATGTCAAGGCCAAAATCCAGGATAAGGAAGGAATTCCACCGGACCAGCAGCGACTGATCTTCGCCGGTAAGCAGCTCGAGGACGGCCGGACGCTGGCCGATTACAACATCCAGAAGGAGTCGACTCTGCACCTTGTTCTTCGTCTCCGTGGAGGTATGCAGATCTTCGTGAAAACCCTCACTGGGAAGACGATCACTCTGGAGGTGGAGTCTTCGGACACGATTGACAACGTGAAGGCCAAGATTCAGGACAAGGAAGGAATTCCACCGGATCAGCAGCGGTTGATCTTCGCAGGGAAGCAGCTGGAGGACGGGCGGACCTTAGCCGACTACAACATCCAGAAGGAGTCGACCCTTCACCTTGTGCTTCGTTTTGCGTGGAGGTATGCAGATATTTGTGAAGACTCTCACTGGGAAGACGATCACGCTGGAGGTTGAGTCCTCCGATACGATTGATAACGTCAAGGCTAAGATTCAGGACAAGGAGGGGATCCCTCCTGATCAGCAGAGGCTCATCTTTGCTGGCAAGCAGCTCGAGGACGGCCGGACTCTGGCGGATTACAACATTCAGAAGGAGTCCACCCTTCACTTGGTTCTCCGTCTCCGCGGTGGACAGTGATGAACTTTATTATGTGATGTTTTCGTCTTGAATAAAAGATAATAAGGGAATATAATACGTTTTGATTATGCAGAAGAGCACATATGTCAATATCGATGTTTTTATGTTATATATATATATATCTACATACATATATACACGAATATTCTTTGTTACACGAACACACTAAGTTTTTTTATATGAATATATCTAAAGAAATGTATCATATATAGGTCAGTTTAACTTCACAAATCTAAGAATTCTTTTGTAAATTTTTCGACTGCTTTAGGTTTATCATTAGTTATATAATTATTGATTATTATCACTAGTTTATTAAATGTGCACTTCATGAATTTCTTACATGTTTTAATGGGTATCCACCAGTAGTAAAACAGATTAACATTAGAAATCTAATATGAGAATTATATTTGTCTTAATTATTTTAACAAAATGTTTAATAAGGCTGATGATACTTTTAATAATTACATTTAATTTAATAATAACCTAGTGAGTTCAATATACTATTCAATATTAAGTTCGACAATATGACATGCTGATCCTAATACATCAAAACCAATTTGATATGTTACGATTAACCATGTGAATTAAATTGATTATATTCACCATCATGCAACATAGAAAAATATTTTGACATTGGCTCAGCATTTTAAATTAATACTTAATAATAATTTATTTCTTGATATAATGTCTAAACAATTCTTAACTATTACTTATGTACATGTTCATGAATGTAAAAATCAATGATATCATGTTAAAATCAATTAGAAAAATGCATTTTGACTTAATTAAGTTCATTATTAAACATTTGTCTCTATGACATACATAATGCACATGTAATGCCTATCTAAATTTATAGTTAACATATCGGCCATTTATGTTAAAAATAAATTTTTTTTATGGCTAATGTTGTTTTTGATGATTGAGGATATTAATTATAACATTTCAATTTTGAAAAGATAATAACCATATTTGGTGAATTTAATTATTTAATAATAATTTATTAATTAATAAATTCTTAATCTTTTTATTATTTTTGATATAATGAGTTTTTTTCTTAATATAATTATTATCCTTAACCTAATAAATTTATTTCTAAGTTATATTTTTAATTTAATTATTATTCTTAACCTAGTGAGTTTATCTTTAAGTTCTTAAGTTTACCTAATGATCTTTAACTTAGTAAAAGGTTAAGTGAGTTTATCCTTATTATTAATAACCCTTACTAAGTTAACTTCATAAGTTTTATGTTTGGGATTAACTATTTAATAATTCTTACTTATGTTATTTTAATTAACTTAATGAGTTTATTTTTAATTTAAATTCTTAACCTTATTATCTTTAACTCAGTGGGTTTACCCTTAACGCAATTGTTATCTTTAATTACTTAAACAACTTTAGTCATAATCATCTATGTTATGCATCGTTATTCATGATTCATACATGATTCAATAGCTTAATGATGTTATGTGGGTTAAGATCTAAAATTAATTTAATTATTTAATAATAATTTATTATTTATTTAATTATTATTTTAACTTAAATGAATAATAAAATTATTATTCTTGACATGGTAATTTTATTATTAAGCTCATAGGTTTATCAATACTTCTTAACGTCCTAATGATTTTATTTTTCTTATTCTTAACCTAACGAATTCATTTCTAAGTTGTAACTTAATCAATTTAATGAGTTTATCTTTAAGATTGTAGTTTAACTATGTAATTATCCTTAACCTAATTTAGGATAATTATTGGATTGAATTTAAATTAATTGTTAGAGTTTAAAATAACTATTTAATGAAATTTAAAATAATTGTTAAGTAGAATTTAAAATGATGTTAATGGGGTATTGATAACACACATTAGAATTTAGGTAACAATTGTCTATATTAATTTTATTATGTATAGACTTTGTTATGTTGGGATTGGTATCAGTCTCACTATACTTATAATGGTCAAACCCTTAATTTCTCAATACTTTTAGCCGATCCCAAATGAGGTGGTTGTTAATACCACACATTTAAGATTTAAGACAATTGTTAACAGAGCATTGATGACAAACACAAAACAAAGACAGATACACACATTGAAAAAATTTATTATATAATAAAAAATGAGTAATCATACCAAATAAAAAAGGGATTTATGCAATGCAAACTTCACCTTTGTATTTCTTTTTAGGTGGGATTGAAAATTCTACCCAACTGTCTCAATGTTTAAAGCTGTAATAATTTAAAACTCTCTCTTAAAGTTATTGTGTATGTGATAACTCGAGATAGTGGTGACTTTAGAGAGTTAAGAAAGTTAAATTACTGAGTCAAGTCGAGTAATTGTGCATGTCTTTCTAAGTTATGTGATAATTTAACTTTCTCCTCTCCTTGCACACTTAATCTGTATGTAATAACTTTTAACTCTTTTTCATACTTAAATTATGTTAAACTAATTTAAGGTTAAGGTTGTTAACCCTAACCTTAACACGAATAAACTTATATTATAAGATAATATAATAAATATTTAATATTTTCGTATTTAAAGAGAAAACTCAAGAATGGAGAGATACTCAAAAGATGCCGTGGTAAGAGGTATGAAAGATCTGGGAAGGGGAAGGTCGAAGAAGCGAGCCGTGTCTTGGGATGTGGAAAAATGATGCTCTCAGCATATGCCTGTTCAATAAGCCATGGTGCTCTTTCACAACTGCCTGTCCGGGACATAGTTTACATTAATGATGAGCTGGATTAACTCAATTGGCTAGAGCGTGCAGTATTAACATGTCAGCGTACATTTTGAATACACATATAAAGACTGAAAGTTTGAGTACATATTCAATATTTATAATAATGAGCCGGTTTATTTTCTTGAATATCTGATTCTGCAGTTTTGATCTCTGATTCATATGAGGTCACTACAATATATATATATATATATATCTATAGATATAGATATATATATAGAGAGAGAGAGATTTCCATCAATGTGACATCATAGTTATCTCTCTGCTTAAATGAACATTAACATAAAACGCAGTCCAGTGTGGTCTGTCATAGTGCAGTAATGCAAGTTTTGAGACCAGCAAAGATACTCAGAAGTTTACACACACACATAAGTGTCTCTCTCTCTCTCTCCTCTCTTCTCCTCTCTCTATATATATATATAAGATAGATAGATAGAGAGAGAGAGAGAGAGAGAGAAAGAGAGAGCAGGTAGTATTATGAAGGATTAAACCCACCTGTTCTGCGTCGTCAAGGGACAGCAGCTAAGTTGGGAACTATGACATAGTTACACTCAATATCATAGTTAAGACAAGATTGTAAGGTTGTTTCGTTCCTGTGGAACTCGGTGTTGCTAACGCACGAGTACCATTTAGCGCGTGCCATGTCGTAAGCAACAGGAGGCCATTCCCCGAAGGCCTCTTTCCTATAGAATGTAGATATGAACACAAATCCCCACAAGCTGCACCTTCATGTCCCTGTTTCCAAGTGACAGCCCCCAATTCGGTCCATACAACTCTTTAGACAGCACTCTAGATACAAGACGCCATTTTGAATACTTCTGATCCATCTCCCATATAGCAAGCCCCAGTTCTTGAAGCTCTTCCGCTTTATCTAAAACAGTTGCAAGGAAGTGCTTACCCGTGTGCATGAAAACACCAACGAAGGATACACTCCAGTTTTCCATACCATAATCTGCACACACAGGCCTCGGAATGACTACGTGTGACCAAGCCTTTGTACATGGATCATATGCTCCAAGTACATCATCAACCGAGACATGAAAGGCATAACCTCTGAGGGGTGAACCGCAGGAGGATTCAGGATCAAAAGCCGGGCCGCTTTCCCACTCTCCACTCTTTGAATCGTATTGTTGAACATCAACTTTGTGGACATCCTCCTCCTCAATGAGTATCAGTCCCTCCTCATTTGGGATGCTACTCCAATAAAAGACGACGATTTGGTAGTGTGCATCTGTGGCTTCCATAAAAATGGAGAGATATGCAGGTCGAGGGTGCTGAACATGAGATGGAATATGCGGATAAGGGAGCGTCTTCCACTTGTTGGTGATTGGGTTTCCCACAGCTAAAGTTAACGTGCGCTTATGTTCCATCAACCTCCCACAAACAAGACCATTGGAACCACACAGTGCCACAAACTGGGAGCCCGGTGGACCTAGTGGTAACCCTGTCTTCTTACGGATTTCATTCTCCATCCCAGGACGCCAAAGCTCAGCGTGGGCTTGCAGCTTCATTTCATAATCAAACTCACCGTAATGCAAATCAGGATTATACTCATAGCTACCGATATCTTCATACCTGAAAGAGGCGTGTGTGTTTTGTGTGTGTGTGTGTGTGTGTGATATATACCTGTCAGGAGGTTCCTGTGTTCGAACACGGAATACAGCCCATGGATCCAGGGGGATCTTGTTACTGAATAGATGAATGAATGGAGGAGACAGCACTGCATCATACCAAGATTTGCAGACAGCTCGGAGCTTGAAAATATGTTGAAGATCCAAGAAAGTGAAGATATAGAGCACAAGTGTACGCTCTGTGAGACGCTCAAATGCACCGCAGCAACCCTTGTCTACATCAAATGCATCCCATCTGGCCCCCCTCATGTCCCAAAAAGCAATCGACTCAGGCGGTCATAAATATACGGGGTCACCCTTAACTTAACTTAAGGGTTCAGGGTGATTTCTTTTCACACTAGCTCTTAAGTTAAGCTTTTAAAGTAACTGAAGTTTTAAATATAAAATTAAGTTCAAGGCATGTCATTCACATATAATCTCTTAACTTAATTTCACACATGTGAATACACATCAAATATTTTAAGTGACCCTTAAAAATTAATCTGAGTTACTATAGCACTTAATTTATTGTTTTAAATAAGGGAATTGGTGAAAATACTTAAAACTTAAGTAAGTTAAGTTAAAGGTCAGTGTGACTGGCCCTATGTCTTATATAATAAATTTATTAGTCTGTTCTTAATTTACACCTATCATTTTAAATCTTGCTATTTTTAAATTTAATTTAATAATTATATTAAACTCACGAGGTTAAGATGGGTTCTACCATGTATACATAAATAAGTTCAATGATAAACTAAGGACTTACCAAGTTTTGTGTTTGTCGGAGTGTACTCCTCCAAATCTTTAATACATCCAATGATTATCTTAAATTTGTCATTAGACAGTTGATATCCTATACCATGTCACAATTAATTTAACTTAATTAAGTTAAAATTATAAAAAAGTTAAAGGTTATTAAATACTTAGGCATAAATATAAAATCTTAATAATAAATTCAAGAGTTAAAGGTTTAATTTAAAAATTAATTTATTAATAACTAAGTGATAAACCTAATTACTTAAGAATCAAACAACTGTCAACTATTATTAAATAATTAAGTCCTCCACCGGTGGGCGTGTGTACTAATATAACTATATATATATATATATTTGTTGTGAGTAAGTGGTACAACAGCAAATTCCTGTGAAAGTAGGTAGAGTGAAAGACGCGTGGGAGGACGAACACTCAAGATTTGTGATGAAAGAACTGGTTGTGAGTATGTATATATATCTGCGTGCGTGGTGAAGTTAAGTTTAAATTTTATGGCTTTAAAGTTGCTTCTCATCTTGGCCTTGTTCGTTTTTTCTGCTCATGGCAGCCACTACGCCGCATGCAGAACCGAGGATGAGGTCAATACGCGCTACTGTAATCAACAAAACACCCACTTCAAGACGAGGTATGTGGCTTGATATGTGTTTGTAGTAATGTTCGTTTTGTTTGTAGTCTTCACAACTGCAAACTAAGGGGTGGCGTGGGTACGCTAAGGATGGGGTATGTTATAACGTGCGGAACGTCAATGGGTTTTCTGAAAATGGTCTGCTATATCTGAATCCCATTGTCCGCTGGGTAGGAATGGTACTTTTATGGAGTGTATCTACATTATAATATAAAGTTAAACTTATATAAACATAGTTATCTTATAGTTTAATTTTCTTAAGTATATTAACAGATTTACTATATTCTAATGTGACATTATATTAGTACTAATATGTCTAAAAGGAATATTTCTATAGAATACAATATATAAATTAGTAAAATTACATTAAGTTAAATATTCATTGTCGTAAATTTTCAATTATATTAATGTTTATCATTTATTTGTTTAAGCGACTTTATAGTATGTATATATATATATATTGTATGTATGTATGTATGTGTATGTATATATATATATGAAGAGGTAATTTATAACAATTCTTAAATTAAATATATGAGCATACAGTATCTCTCTCTCTCTCTCTCTCTCTCTCTCTCACACACACACACACACACACACACATATACATATACACTCTTCATAGTAAAACCAACGTTATGTTCATTGGGTAAGCTTATGTTCGGAATTCATTAGTTAATGACTTGATGCACACACACACACACATAAATATTTTATGTTTACGGGTGTGTGTATTCCCATATTTCCATTAATGTGTTACTACTTAAGGAGAATTTTATGTAAGTTATATATTATAATAATAATAATAATAATAAACGCCTGTGATAATGTAATTCAAGTTTAATGAAATTGAACTTATGATCCACATTCATAGTTTTAAATCTGTTATTTATTTATTTATTTTACTTATGTTTGTTATTTATTTTTTTTTATAAATATTATTTTTATTTATTTATTTTATTTAAGTTTGTTTATCTTAAGCAGAAATTCCTAAGACAGAAAGGCACGTTTATACATGAAAAAGTTTATCGTAGAGGAAGATACAATACTAGTTAATATATATATATATATTATATATATTATCCACCGATAGTATGTAATTACACATTGTTATTACACCAATCTTAATTATTTTGATAGTTTATTATTTTTGTGTGTGTTTTGTTTATATATTTATATAATATATAAAATTTCTTTAATTGAAGTATGGAGTTTAAATTTGAATTAATATTTGAATTATATATAACTTAAGTTTAAAATAATATAGTTTACGAAATAATATGTTATATTGCTTGTTTCTCTTTAAGTAGTTTGATAGATTTACCATTATAGTGTGATATTTAATGTCTCAAATGAATATTTTCATAAAATATATATAAGTCCATATGTCTAAACTGGTAAAATACATAAAGTTAAATATTCAGATGGTAAATATCAATTATTATTAATGTTGATTAAGTAAAACAATATGTATATAGTTATAACAATTTTTAATATATATAGATATGTATGTGAGTATGTCGTTATGTTTTCAATTATGTTTTCAAACTTATTTATCTTTGGTTGTGTGTGGTATATTTCCCAAATTTCCAGTAGTATATCTAAATTAAAGAGAGGAAATCCTTAAAATAATTATTTAATTTTTTATATAATTAATAAAAAATAACAAGTTTTAAAATTAAATAATAATAAATAATAATAATAGTAATGAACGACCCACATTAAACTTCATCACACTGAACTTATGATATAATATTCCACATTCATAATTTAATTCTATTATTTATTTTGTTACATTTATTTTATTTATTTAAGAGACGCACCCTTTTATTATATTAATTATTTTTACAAATTTAAATATGATTTTTTCAAAAAAAAAAAATTACTAGAAATATAATTTCTATCAATATTTAAATAAATATCATTATTTAAACTTTTATTAATTTTAATTTGTTAAAATAACTAATATTATAAAGGTGTGTGTCCGCCTATCAAACAGGTGCGTAGTCCCTTATTTAATTCTTTCATTTATTTATTTTAGTTAAGTTTGTTATTTATTTTCTTATATTTATTTATGTTCTTATATTTGCAGTTTTAAACTATATGAAAATCTCTTAATAAATCATTCCGAAATTATTAATATAGTTTTGAAGTGTCCCAAATTTATTTATTATAATATTAACAAATTTAATTAGATAGACATCATTATGCTATTATATTAAGTAAGTATAAGTCAGAAAAAGCAAAATAGCATTATGTAAACTAGCCTATTAAGTTTAACTATTGAAACTAGAATTTATTTAACTTTACATTTAAATAACTTGGTTTATTTATTTAAGTTAAACTTAAGCTCAATAACTTAATAAATAATTAATAGTATTCTATTCATATAATAATAGTTAACGAGGTAATTTAAGGTAATCTACTTTGTGTTAAATTCAAAACATTACTTAATATATAATAATAATGTGTTTTGATATTCTTTTACAAATACTTATTTTTTATGTTTAATTAATATAATAAATCTAACATATAGTTAATATAACACACACACACGTGTACATACATACATACATACATACATACATATATCTATCTATCTATCTATCTATCTATCTATCTATCTATCTATATAGCGTGTGTGTGTGTGTGTGAGAAATCTCACAAGCTTGTTTTTTTTGACTTTAGAGGACATAAAGTGTAATGTTCTGATAGCTTGATATTAATATTAATTTATTTGAAGAAACAATACTAATTTAATTGGTGAAATAAATATTGATGTAATTAATATTAATTTTATTAAAGATAATGTTGCTTACCGGCCAGAATCTCCTTAAATGAAATGAATGTATATTCAACCTTAAAATGCACTAGAGTAGAAATCTGGTCCAGTAAAATATCTGTAAAACCACACACACACACATATATTAGTTATTGAATGGTAAACTTGGGAATATTCCCTATCCTTAAAAAAATATAAATTTAAGCTTAATCTGATAAAAACTGTTTTTCATAAATGAATTTTTTTTAAAAAAATTTATATATAATATTATATTTAACGTAAGCGGGACATAAAATTAAAACTAATTCTAAGCATTACCAAAACGGTCTTCGGAAAAAACTGTGGTAAAGAAGCCACCCTTGGCAAATTAACCAGGAGGTTTTCTGCAGAACAACTTCTTTGAATCCTCGCACTATCTGCTGCCGTCGTTGATGATGTTGATGATAACAAATCTTGCACATCCCCAAACCATGTTAAATCCTGCTCCATCGTGGTCTCTTGGCTAGATTCCTCCAATAGAAACTCGGATATTCTTGAGAGTGCATTCATCTCGCTTGTCATCTCACTTGCCTCATCAATGGTCACTATATACAAAAACACTGTTAGCTCTCTCTCTCTCTCTCACACACACACACAACACACACCCACGCACACCTAGGTAGAAGCACATATATGGAAAAAGACACACCTTGAGTGGTCCTAAAACAACATACTTGGGGATGTTTCGGACGTATACACTCATGTAAGCATAACACACACATGCACAACACACACCCACACACACGTAAAAGTAGCCACATACATCAGAGGCGTGCACGTGACATATGTGTATGTGTGTGTGTATGCATGTATATGTAAAGAAACAATTCTATACATATACTAGTGCATTATGTACTAAACACACACACACACACACACAACACACACAGACCACATACACAAAACTAACCTAAGGTGGTGTCCAGAGATGGAAATTGGCAATAAGAGCTTATCTGTGAAATGCTCTTTAGACGTTCATCGTGATTAACAAGCTTCTCAAAATGCTTGTGTAAAACACCACAAGGGAACTGCAACACATGTTGACTGCCACAAAGTAAGATTAGGGAAAATAATATACAGAAAATATGTATATCGTATACACAAAAGTATATACATACACACATACGTACGTACCTACACACAGTTGCTTCACCACTAGAGAAATCTGCACATGATCTCCATTGAGTGTGCTTTCTTGGCTCAGGATCGTGCTCCACAAAACACTGGAGGTTTTGACACCTGGAAATACATGTATATATATGTGTGTGTGTACACACACACGTACCTCAACAATGAGCGTCTCTGGCCCGTGTTCATTAAATTGTGCATGAAGGCTAGTTACGTCAGCCCAATGAATCTCCATTCTCCTCTTCATTTGGTCCTCTTCCATAACTTCCCATACAAATTTACGCTTTGCATAGTAGCATTTGGCAACTATGTCTTCTTCATACCTTGAAATACGCTGACTCATTCCCATGTAAGACATATTATCCATAGTATATATTATATGTGCGATGTTTACCTGCCAATTGCCAATTTGAATCGATGACGCGGCAAAATTTGAAGCCTTGATCCTGGGTGAGGAAGATTTATTATATGGGTGATGGCTGAAACAAGATCCAGAAAGGAAGGAGTCTTGTTGAGCTTGAGACCAAGTGGCAGTGCCTCTTCCATAACCATACCTAAAAACAGTCTTTTGACCCTTTTTAACTGCCCATAAATAAATTAGACTTTGTTTTATTACATCATTAAGCTTAGGTAATGTGGTTATTATTGTTGAACTGGGCCAATAATCTGGACCGTGTATCTGCCGTGGACATTCTAGAATCTACCAGAAGAATTCCATAATCGCCTAACCGTCAGATCCTACACGTAAAGGTCGCCACGTGGATCCTTTCCAGTACATAAAAGCGACCTCTTGTCCCTAGGTTAAGGATCAGATCTAGGGTTGTTCAATATTCAAGATGCAGATCTTTGTGAAGACGCTCACCGGCAAGACCGTCACGCTCGAGGTGGAATCCTCGGACACAATCGAGAATGTCAAGGCCAAGATCCAGGATAAGGAGGGAATTCCGCCGGACCAGCAGCGACTGATCTTCGCCGGTAAGCAGCTCGAGGACGGCCGGACGCTGGCCGATTACAACATCCAGAAGGAGTCGACTCTGCACCTTGTTCTTCGTCTCCGTGGAGGTATGCAGATCTTCGTGAAAACCCTCACTGGGAAGACGATCACGCTGGAGGTGGAGTCCTCGGACACGATTGACAACGTGAAGGCCAAGATCCAGGACAAGGAAGGAATTCCACCGGACAGCAGCGGTTGATCTTCGCAGGGAAGCAGCTGGAGGACGGGCGGACCTTAGCCGACTACAACATCCAGAAGGAGTCGACCCTTCACCTTGTGCTTCGTCTGCGTGGAGGTATGCAGATATTTGTGAAGACTCTCACTGGGAAACGATCACGCTGGAGGTTGAGTCCTCCGATACGATTGATAACGTCAAGGCTAAGATTCAGGACAAGGAGGGGATCCCTCCTGATCAGCAGAGGCTCATCTTTGCTGGCAAGCAGCTCGAGGACGGGCGCACTCTGGCGGATTACAACATTCAGAAGGAGTCTACCCTTCACTTGGTTCTCCGTCTCCGCGGTGGACAGTGATGATCTCTATGTGATGTTTTCATCTTAAATAAAAGATTATTATTTTTAAATTTCTTTGCTTTAGTTAAATAGATCAATGATATTCTATTAGCATATAATCGTAATAAAAGGAAATATAATACGTATGTTTTTATACGTATATACGTGAATATACTTGTTATAGTTCTATATTGTTATATATAATACCAACGTTACCCAACGTTATATATATATATGAATATATATAAAAGAAGCTCAAAAAAACCAAGTTAATAATCTTGGCTATTAAGTCTTAAACACAAAGCCATAAACAGTCTTAAACACCACTTAAATGTGTGTGTGTGGTGTGGTTGTGTGACCAACTTCACAGTACAATGCCACCGTATAAAAAGATAGATTACTACCCCAATAATAAATAATAAATTTAATTTAATATGAATAATTTTGTTTTTTTTACCTCCCGCGTAAAATAAATTTTTAATTTAAAAAACTTTAAAATACACACACACACACACACACACACACAGGTCACTAATCACTAATGTATACTTACCTACACATATTTTACTGATAATTTAGTCATACGTGTGTATCATGTATACTTACGTGTGAGAAGGCGTGCGTAAAACACAACAACACAGAATATACATACAGCGCATATGTGTGTTTAGTATCTTTCTTCATGCATGGTTGTATCTTGTCCTTCTAACATGAAAGCTACTGCCAATAAAAAAAAAAACGCATTGTATAATCTTTAAATTGTTAAATCATAATGTGTGTGTTAGAGAGAGAGAGAGATGGAGTAAATGTGCAAGTATTATACGTAAGACAAAACAGTACATACATTGCGCCTTTAAATGTACATATATATAAGTATACAAATACTATATAGACAACGATAATAAATATACAGTTAATTATCCCAGTCATATAAGAGTTGTAATTATTGTAAGTAACATTTAATTAAAATATGAGCATATTTTAAGGGAAGTTGAATATCAAAGCTCCTCCCTCTCTAGAATTGCAGATGTTAATATTAATAAATCTAAGATACAGTTAAAAAATACACTCAACTGTTATGATTCATGTTGAGATTCTTTCCGTCTTACAGCTTGTTCGAGTATCTCCAGTCTCTTACCTGAAATTGCAATATAAACAGTTTAAAGTATGCACGCACAGAGAGAGAGAGAGAGAGAGAGAGAGAGAGAGAGATGCCTTTCATAGAAATAACGTGTGAAAAAAATACAAATGTAGATCCAAATTTTACATATATGCTTGCGAGACACATGTATATCAAGTGTTTATATATACAAATAAATGCATATAACGTACACAACCTATACTTACATGCTAAGTAATGATTATACACACACACACACATATATAAACGATAATGTGCCCAAATTGATAAATAGAAGCAAATGTCTTACGAAGCATACATGATGTAATGGACACAAGACACATACATGTAGCATGTGTGTGTATGTGTACACACACACACGCTGTATGCATATGTAACTGTAAATCAAAATACACACCTGAGAGCTCGATATGTTGTACAAGCCGGTTCATGGCTTTTCTTAAAGCACGCATTTGGTTTCTGGAACCATGAGCCTTGAGACTCTAGAATATCCACCAGAAATATTCTTGCTCTCTTTCTTCTTTGCACGTAGAGTCAGCGATTCTACTGCCATTTGAAGAATGTCAATATCCTGATTCATCTTCGTATCTACACAAACAAATATTTTAGTATTATATATAGAATATCTGATAGTATAGCTGTAACATAAGGTATATATAAACAATTATAAAATATAAGCGTTGGTAGATAAAAAGCTCATTCTCTCTCTTGTTACTTACCAAGCAACTCCTTCAAGTCACGCTCTGCAATTGTCAAAACCTTCTGCTTCAAAGCCGGCAGCTTGTTACACTATAAATACGTTAGTGAATTCAGGCGTGTGTGCGTGCGTGTCTGTGTGAGTGAGAGAGAGAGATTGCATATACCTCTCGGATTCGTTCTTGGAGCTGCCTGTTCTTCTCAAAGGCCTGGTGTATACGGTCCAGAAATACGTCTGAACCCTCCTGTGCTTGCAGTATTTGTACGGAAGTACGGTGTAGTTGCTTTTCTAAGTCCTGTACAACTTGTCCGAGGTAGCCTTGATGTGATTTTAGTTCCACGTAAACCTGATTCAAAACATGTTTAAAACGAAACATAAAGCCACTTATCTTAATCATAGAAAACATTGATATAGTTACTGATTTATGTATATGCTAGAATATATTATGTACAATATAATATTACCCTGTGTGCATATTCAATATACTTCTCGTGTAGAAGTTTGCACTGATCGTGAAGAACAGAGCGACCTTCAACTGTATCCAAAGTCAGCGGCGTAGAAGATGTAATCTGCAAAATTAAATGAAATTAGCAAATTAGTAAAGATATTAGTTAAATTACTTATTTAAGCTGACTAAAGATAGAATCACAGCTATACACACACATTGTTGTAAGTATGCGGGATAACATACACAGCGCATAAACCTATATATAGATATATAATTAACAGAAGTTCACCATAGAAATGTGGATGTCCTTGGGTCCACGCAATAATTCTGGGTTTAAGAGCTTTAAAGCAGTAGAATCATTTCCTTTAGAAACCTTGGAGGAATCTTCCGTAATAAGATACCGGTGGAAGAGGCGTGTGCGGTTTCATTTGTATAACTATACACTTGCCTGACGCTGTCAAGGCAACTAACCACGTTTCACCAGAGGATAGCAGCACCAAAGTTGCACCAAGTAACGGAACTAGAAAATAAAAATATTCAGTATAATAACAATATATATAGCCTACATATCTAACCACATATATTGTATATTTAGACCATTGTAATTGATATACTGATTAACTAGCATATACAATATATTATTATGCAGTGTATCAATAAATGTTATTTATTTGTGTGTGAGCCTCTGTGTGTGTGTGTTTTTGTTACAAGAACTACTGAATTATGGAGTATGTTGTCGTATTCACCGTGAACTATACATAACAATGACAGGACTGATTAAATATCTATATAATCTTATCAACAACAGAATTAGGGAGTACACGAGTACCGAAACTAAATAAGATGCATCTAAACGCGAAGTAACTAGTTAAATATTTATGCAATTTACTATGTTAAATACACAAAAATTTCATCGAACAAAGTATATGAGAACCGTACCATGTGTTTATAATATGAACTTTACCTGTTACATCCGAGTTTCCCATTGGCGAAGCATCCAAGACAGGTGAGACTAAGGAGGTCGTACACCCAGGCCAGAAGACGCGTCCGAAAAGGGCAAAAATTGGAGCTGTACGGTATCAAGGCCCAATGCATGGTGACAGTATATTCTCTCAGGCACTAGCGGGTCCGACAATACTCCATCGGACTTGCATCAGCCTAGAACAAACACACAAACTTCTTTTATACCGTATAGCTGTGGATATTCATACACATACCTACATACATAATACATGCACACTACGTACATGCATATAGCTTATATATTAATCGAAGGCTATATCAACACTTTACCATGGTTGGACCAAGTAACAAATCCACAGAGGCCAGTAACAGAAGCGGTGGAGTTTGTCCAATGAGCTCTTTATCTTCCAAATGCAATTGGCTGTACATTAAAAACAAAACAAAATAATGTAAGTTACATTAAGCATTAAATAGTAGCTCGTTACACATAGTAAAGCATATACAACACGTACTATTTCTTTATATTATACTGTACTTCTATTATATTTATATATCATGTTTGTATACATACAAATACGCGATGTATACATACCTTGTATTTTTATCCTCTTGAGGTTCAACCAGCATACCCAGTGTGATAAGGTCACCAAAGTCGTCCAAGTGTATCTTAGGTGCGTTTTGCATATTCCACAAAGGCTGCACTTCATCAGCTAATGCATAGAAAGCAGCTCACCATTTCGTGTACATACGGTCAGTATACTGTCTTTTCCTGCTGTATTATACAGTATTCCAGTGGCGTAGCTTGTAAGCTTTTCTGTATTGTTATCTCCCCAAAGCTTTGGTAGTGGTCCCTGAAAACGTTTAAATGTCATAACATATGCACACAGAACATGAGGAATATAATAAATTAGTGCTATTAATTATATGTTAATTGTATTTGAACAGTATATAATTACCTGTAGAACAAGAGATGCATTAAAAGGGACTTGTGAGCGAGCTTTAATTACTAGAGACTCTCCAAGTGTGTCTTTCCCAAGTTCTGGGAAAACAATTTCCAGCCACGCAGCTGCAAGGGTCGAACTTTCCTTCTCATTGGCCCACGTGTTGCTCGACAACTGGCTAGTCAATTCTTTGAGACTGGTCATACTGTGTAGACTGATAAAATTTCCTATTAGTAAACATGTATATACATATACATACACATATAATAATAATACATATACCATAATAACACAGTGCAATATACATATATAGCTTCAAATTTGTACTTATATTATATATTAGTACATATATATAAGTTCCAGTACGATAGCACTCAACACTCAAAGGGGTGCTTTGAGTTAAAAAGCATACCCTTTAAGCCAATATACGAGTATATATACATGATATTCAAATGTAACTAGAGAGACACACGCTACCACAATATGCGACATAAGTATTACAGTCAATAGCCCTGAAGCATACAAATATTACTCTATATACAATCATGTGTTAACAAAGTAGAAGTTGCTCATATCATGACTCCTTATATCCATACATAAATACGAGATACTTACACACACGCACACACACACGTTCTTTCTACGCTTGATATGGTAAATACACCAAGTAGTAACTGTTATATATACATAGCTACCAATGCGTGTGCAATGTATAATTAAACTTTATAAATGTACGTTCATCATGTACACATAGTTATGTCAATTTAGAGATAGTTCGACAACATTATATATATATATATATATATATATATATATATATATATAGATTAGACGTGTGCATATAAATATGAATACTATACACCATAATTCTATTTCATAGTTCGATCAATAACATGCACTATGTGAAGTGTGTGTATAATACATATACAGTACACAATTTGTAAACACACACAAGCACACAGCCACACATTACCTTCCAAATGGCACTATAGGACAAAGCGTGTATGTCGATGCATCCGTGAAGAGGATAAAAACCTTTAAACAGAGAGCGTTAACAACAGGGAAAGTGAACTGTTGATATATTAATTACATATTGTTTCATTGGACTAAAATATATACCAATTAAACGATTAACTAAGTACCGTAAAGCGGTCCCAGAAATGTTCACCTCCAAATGCAAATGAGACTGGACGAATAAATGTTTTGGAAGAGCGAAAGCCAGTTTGTAAATGATATTCTTGTTCTGGAACAGAGGCTTCACCAGCTAGGTTAAATAACCTGTGAAAACACTAAACATATTATAACATATTATTATTGTTATTACGTCACGCAAGTAACATGAGCATTGTTAATAAAACACGTTACAACACTTTATTATTAAAGGTTGGTATCAATTCTAATCTTTAATACCTGAAAACTCCATCTGATGAGAGAACACCGACATGGGAATCACTGTATGGATGCCACGCAACATGTAATATTCGCAAGGAGCGACCGTTGAACATATCACTTGCAACCATCACCGACCTGTAAAAATACAGATATGAGTGTGTGGGTAATCAAAAGCAAACCGCCTAACAAAGAGTATATAATGTATCTCTCTCTCTCATCTGTGTGTGTGATGTTCATCTACATTATATAACGAAAGTATGTAGTGTGTGTGTGATACATAAATGTACAGTATACCGACAAGCTTGAGAAGTTACATATACAACCATCATGGCTCTGTCTCCGACCAGAAGTAATAGGTGTCCAGTTCTGTTAAACTTCAAAGCTCGAACCGGAAAGGTAGCGTTACTGCTTAGCTTCCAGGTCTACATTCCAATACAACTTCAAATACACATCCATATACCAGTAAATATATATACAGTCGCATGTACATATCCATATATATACAGATACTGCATCACCATTCATACAATAGACCTTCCTACATTTATATCTGATATATCACTACCATAAGCATATATTACATATTATATAAATGAAAATGAGTGTGTGTGAGAGAGAGAGTCCCCATTATAGTTGAGGAACCAAAAAAAAAAGAAGTATAATTCTGTGCTCCCTCCACACGCACACACACACACATACCTTGAAATCTCGAGTTGCATAGACAGATTCAGCATGAGAAGTGTTTGAATCTTGAACATCTACAGAGTGTAGCAGCTTATCTTTGGAATTCCACACAAGAATCCGTCCACAGCCATCATATGCCATGAGATTGATGGGCATACACATCGCAGATGAATCTGTAGCTGAAAATGTATCCAATCCATCCAGTGCCGCCTTCTTGAACACCTCCGCTTCCTCCAGCTTCACCCATTCCTTCGCCATTCTTCAAAACCCTAACCCTAAACCCTTCCAATTCTAAACCCTACCACATTTGCGTGTATGTACATGTGTGTATCTCTATATATATAAAACACACACAGCAGCATAAGCAAACCTGGATTTGCGACGTGTCTACATGACGTGTGTATGTGTATGTGATAAGATAAACACAACTGGAAATAATTTATAAATATGTCGACGTGTAAATAATTATGCATCAGTCACGTACATCGGACACATACGTAATCAAGCATGGATTTATCATTAGTGGCATGCATACGGATGCGTGTGTACATACATACATGTATACATACATTATTTTTGATATATATTATGTTTGTCATGTCCAATGCATATGCAAGCAATACAGTATTATTATTTGGCGGTTGTTTGACTCTTATATTGTGTTTATATGTGTATGTGTACGTGTGTATATTTAAACAGCACACACACGCGCATATGTGTGATGAATGGATCGCTTGCTACAATGGGAAGAAAACACGAAAGTCAGCTCCGGAAATAACTAAACAAATATAGAGTTGAATTCGCACAGTATCCCACGTTTACTATATCTAATATTATCAAGATGCCCCAATCAGAAATTACACAGCAACACGCAAGTATATATATATATATATCTTATGTATTACGTATATGTACAGTAACAATACTGTTGTCATTTGTTTTCTTACGTGTTGGACTTTTCATGAACGTGATAAGCGTAGTACTTGCCATTACTCTCTCAAACACACGCGCACACACCATATACACACAATTTGTCTACAACTTTGATGTGATATTAGGCTTGAAATAATCATATATATTATGGTAGGATGGGCTTGGGGATTGATTGCAGGAGGCTGTATAGTGTTTCTCCTTGTGTTTGTTCTGTTTTTAAGGCTCTACAAGGGGAAAAAGAACACATACGCTCTTCGTCGTGCTGCTTCCAGCGGAACAAGCAGAAAGAACTTGATACACAGCAACAAATCGGAAACATACAGTCCGGTTTTCGACTGGAGGGATTACCCGGCGCTCATGTCCGAGGCACTCGACAAGGGATGGGCCTCGTTCTCGCTCTTGACATATAGAAAACACCACCAGGTTGAGTTTGCTTGGGAGATTGCAAATGGCACCGAGCATATGCAAGTGATCAGATTGAAGGTCAGAAACGAGCTTATGCAGCTCTTCGTTTCCGCCCTCCCTCTTCCAGGCCCCTTTATGGGTCCCTATTCATTCCCACAGAAGGCTTATTTCGAAATCAGTATATCGCCTGGAAGTGCACAGGAGGAGAACTCGCAGAACAAACTGCTTCTGAACAAGAATTCGATAGAATTCGACAGGTAAGACACATACACATACACATCTTCACGCTGTTGATTGAATCCGGTAGGTGTAATCCGATAGTGAGAAGTAAACGGATTGCTACGGAGACTGCAGGTGGATCGGAGGCTTTTACTGCAGCTATTGGGCTACTTTCAAAGGCAAATTGTACTCTGGGAGATGTTGGTTCCATTGGTTTCTACTCAAATGGTCAAACTCTTATAAATGGTACATATGTATATACACATAGAACGTGGAAAGTGTACGCTCGGCTCATTCACTTGTCACTACATGTCTCAATCATATGTTATCTATCGACACATCATTTTCAAGTTAGCACTAGTATCCCTTTCCACACACCATCATCTGTATACACATGTTGAGATCAATAATGCCATCTGCCTCCACATGTAGTTCTCTCTCTCACACGCACACGCACGCACGCACTGCAGTGAAGTTGACACATGTCTACTTACACAGGAAAAACACACATCAGTGAGAATTATAAGCAAACTCCGTGGCCGTTGAGGGACGAGATCACAGTCGGTTGCGGGTTCAATCCGAAGCAAAGGAACGTGTTCTTCACGCTGAACGGGGAAATTCAATGTGAGTTGAAATGTGAGGAGAGTTATAGTGTCCCAGTACACGTCGCCTATGGATGCAACTACGACTCTACTGCGATCCTCAACTACGGACAGGCAGCTTTCGAATATGCTCCGGAGAATGTGAATCGGATTAGTGATCCTGGAAACCACATGCCTGTGGTTAGAAGAAGCAGCTTCCGGTACGACAGCGGGGACCTGTTTTCTGTGTCTTCGAACCCTGGATCTCAGGATTTCAGACGACCACCGGCGTCGGAAGCTGAGTCGGAACTGTTTGAGATTGTGTTAGATGCAGACGGTAACGAGAAGGTCGTTGATAGGTGACGTTGTATTCTTTTTGCCAGCTATAGGATAACTGCAGTACCCGATAACATATCGAGGTTTTAAAAGTTTTATGAACATATTTATGTGAAATATATAATAAAAAATATATTTGTTTATTAAGTAGATATAATTAAAGAGTAAATTACACGTGGCAAAAAGGTAGGTATTGCTGTATTTAATCATTAGCGATGTTTAAGGGTGTCAAGGGTTACAAGAAGCCAAGTATGAGTGCTGTTGTTTCCAGGCCGCCACCGTTCATGGTTAACGGGGTTTTGGAATACGAGGTGGAGAATATAGTCGATTATAGAAGGAGAGGGGACGGTGTGGTGGAGTATAAGGTGATGTGGAAGGGATATCCTCCTAGTGAAGCAACATGGGAAGTGGAATCTAATTTGGAAAACGCTAAAGAGGCTGTTCTTAAGTTTTTCCATTCTAAGATACAGTAATATTTTGTGTTTTTTCTTTTTCATATACACACACACACACACACACAAATCTAGTGGTCTATACAAGATGTAACTTTGGTACAATTATAATAAATCTTATGTTATTATACAATTTGTTTTGAATTGTGAATATACTTATTACACAACTTATTGGAAGGCACATGTGAATGAAACAATATTTATCCACTCTAATGATTTTTCACATTACTTGAAATTATAGTGACCACAATGTAACAATTGACAGAGTAAATAAAGCCTCAAGTCTAGGTTCATTTTATAACCAAGATTAAATGATAAATACATATTCATTATAATATTAATTGTTCATACCTCACAATAGGAACTTACAAATTGTTTAAGAATTCTTTTTAATAAATATTGTGTATGAGGAGTTAAATATATTAATTAAGGAGAATTTTAACATATGTTTAATTTAATACTCAATCTCTAATTAGTACTTTTATATTTTTGTAATTTAAAATGACAAGTGTCTTTGTTTAGTAATAATTACTAAGGATCACAATTCCATTCTTTTTTTTCTTAATATTGTTTAAGCGATCTTTACATCTCATGAAAATTAATGAAGCATACAAATTTTATTAAAATTTAAGAATGTAATAAATGAAAGCCGGTTTTTAAATGTGTTTGTTATAATTTATTTTGATGATATAGATACACACACATACATAAAAGAAGCGTGACTAACATGTGTAACAAGTTTTATAAACATGTAAAAAGTGTTTAGAAGAAGCGTTTTGTTGACCAACCTTGTATGAAATTTGTTAATTATATTATTTTATTTATATAGTCTTTGAGTGGAAATGTTTGACACAAATTTGTAATATAATATTTTCTTAATTTTATCAAATTTTATTCTTTGAGTTTGTTTTACCACAAATGAAACTGATATAAATACATTATAAATCTTATATACATCATAATACATACATTTAGATTTAAATAGTTACAAAGTAGACTTTAATTTCACATATAAAATATAATACTTCTTATTACCTAGGTTCTTAATCATGGTGAATTGATATTATTCAATTTATTTATATATATTTATTTTGTTTTGATTTATATCAGACTTTTGAAGCTTTTATATATATAGAACTAAAATATATTAATTAAAAAGAAACTTATATATATCAAGAAACTTAAAAAGTGAATTTACTTAAGAAATCAAATGACAAAATTAGATTAATAAAGAGTTTTAAATATATGTTTTCATCCAAAGTGATACATGTGTATTTGAATTGGCAGGTTTTATAATTTTCAAGAGAAATTCAATATTCAAAGTTGAATAACCTATTACTGCTTCTAAAATGTGTTCAAATTTATTTTTTTTCAATTTGAAACCTCTCAACCATTTAAATAAAAATAAAATGGAGGATAGCACTTTGTTGTTTGTTTATAATAAAGAGGTTTAATACATTTTTGTATTCAAATATGTTACTAGATCTCTTGCTGCATTAATGAAGCATAAAGAGATACTCATGTATTTAATTTATAATCCTGAATGGCCTTGTACTCCCTAACAATATTATCATATTTCTTTCAATATTGATTTTATACATGGCAGTATCAATTTGTATCCAACGTTAATTATGATGTTCTTGTTAATTACTACTTATTACTTAACTTAATTTTTTTAAAAATTCTTATTAATTCAGCTTTAATCAAGTTTTAAATTGTGTGAACAATGACATTTTCCTTACCTCCCACCAACTTTATGCTCCTAATTATATTCATGTTCACCATTCTTCAAATCTGATTCCCTTTCTTCAAATCTTAAATTTATTTCATCTTCAAATCCATATTGCATAGAATCATGACAAGGTTTTCCTCCTCTTCGTAGGAGACTTAAATTCAACATCTTCAGCGTGATAATTCTGATAGCCCCGCTTAAGTTCATTCCTTGTTGAGGTTGAGTTCGGACTAGACTCGACTAGGCTACACCCTCAGTCAGATTGTCCAGCCAAGAGAATTTTTGAACATGATGAGGAGAGAATGGATACATGAGATTACAGCGTGGAAACCCTGGACTCCCACTTGGACGATGTGCAGTTAATTCATTTATATGGTATCCGGCTAAAGCTCCATCTTTAAAAATGCAGAACCTCGTTGGGTGGTGGAAGCTAGATGAGATGTCTGGCCGCGTTGCTAAAGACTCTTCTGTCAGCCAAGCAAATGGAAAGATTTTAGGTAATGTTTGTGTGTATTGGAAACACACATTATACATTACACACACATTGAGTTTAGCAGGTGCATACTGGGAAAAAGGTGGTGGACTTACATTCAGGTTGGTGTCATGTGGCACGAAAGCATCACTGTCCGGTAAGACACCGTTCAGCGTGGTGGCATGGGTGAAAATTCCTTCCGCTGTGGACAATACGGCCGTAATAGAGCAGCAGAGGGGACCTGCTGGATATCTTTACAACGGAGAATACCAGTTATACACTGTAAAGGGTGGTAGATTATCTTTTTGGGTACATGGAGACTATGCGACTCAGTTCCGCTGCAAGTGTGTCGGTCAACGACGATAAGTGGCATAATATTGTTGAGTGAGAGATGCCGTTTGTACATGGATGGGAGATTCTATATTAGACTTTAAAATATTTATGATAGTGTTTTAAGATTGATTATAAATGATTGTCGGATTCGTTTGCTTAAAAAGATTTCAGTTAATTAGAGAAGAGGCTGAGAAAATGCAGCCGGAATCTTGATATACATTTTTGGTTTGGCATTCAGTACTATTATACTAAGGATTCTGTAGGAATTTGGCATGACATATGTACTAATAATAACTTGGACATATATATCACTGAGCAGCACGTAACTGAACACTTGGTAGGTGCCTCGCTACTGAGCGCTTTGATTTCATATTCAGAAAGAGCCCTACTATAAATCTTAACCCCAGAAATAGAGCCCGTGAAGAATAATTTGTCTTCATCCTTGACATCACATCCAATATACACAGGCAAAGTTGACTTAAGATTTTTTGCGTCCCAGTGTCACTCACCTTCCATACTTTACTTATGGCACATGGGAGGTTCTTCACACGGACTTTCTTTACACCTTCAGTTTTGAAAGATTCACTTGCAATTGACACGTTGTTTCTGCTGGCTAACATACATAAGTACATGTAGGCATGTATGCATGCATACATATGTACATATGTATATTTAGAAATCTTCTTATCATATTAGGAACAAGATACACGTGGAAGGCATATTGTTAGTTTTATGAGCATGCTATTACTTATTAAACTTTATGCAGACGTTCACTGTGGGGTGTAGATCGAGGTTGTGAAATCATACGTTCTATTTAGCATTGTTTGTGAGAAGATGTAATGTCAAATACATTTTGTGTTTCGCTTTGAAGATGTTTAGCATGCACATATGTTTGTGTGTGTGAAGGGAGAGAGAGAGAGTTTCCATGCCACACAAACATCGCACCTAGGAGAGATAGTGCCATGTAGACAGTGCGTGGAGGAGGGCAGAAAGATGACATATTGGAATCAGATATCTGGTTGACGGGAAAATGAAAATCCGATTCGTATAAGTGCCGGGTTTTACATAAAAGAGGTTGGACAAATGGTAAGGTGCAGAACACATATGTACATTGTGATAGTTCACGTACAATTTCACATTTCTTCCGCAGGAAGTATACGAGTATATATAGGATATACAGCGTGCTATATGTATCACACACATAGTTGAATATGGCTTCACACATATACATTCTCTTTTCTTCTATTCTTCTGCACTGCATATTGAAATTATCATCATCACATAAGATGAAGGCAGTCCTATCAGGATTGTCATTACTAACAAAGTATTTAAAAATTTTGTTTATAAAATTATATTTAACTAAGTGAATTTTACTTTTATCTTATTCACATACTTAACAGATCCATTTTAATGAAGAATCTTTGAAATTAAAACTACTTGATATTCAACATCTTTCTTCTCGTAATCATCAAACAATATCTCCCACTCCTTAGTTACATCCATTTGCTGTTCCTAATTAGGAATCTTTTATATATTTCAACAACATGTTCTTTGTTAAACATTTTTTTTTTTACTCTTTGTGCTTTGGATCAGTAGGATCTAATATGTAAATAGTAGTTCTGTTATCGATCTCCCATAGTTCCAACTTCTCCAACATATTTTTCATTTTAATCTTCCATCCGAACACATTTGTTGTCCAACTTGTTATTTAATTCAAAATTTTCTTTATCTCAGCTACACAATCTGTCGCCAGCCTAATACACATTCTTTACAAAAGAAAAAACCTAAATCGCATAAGTTTCAATACCATATTAGGAATGAAAGAATCTAACAACAAAAAAAATAAAATGAACTCAACTCTATTTTCTATTTACAATGCTACCGCGTATATAAAAGATTACTTACTAATTTACTTAATTAAAATATTATCTTCTAAAGTATTCTTGTCTACCAATAATGACATCAGTGAAGGCGTCAGTGATGTCGTGACTGCTGTCGTGGATGAAACCTCATAAGCAGTCCCAAGCTACATCCATGTGAGTTGCTATAACACACACCAAAGCTATTGATTTTCTCAATTCTTCTAAGTAATATATTCGTTGTACTAAATGTACAGGGATTCTCAATGGTGCATGCGATGACTATATATATACGTGTGTATGTTATGTGGTTTTAAATCATATTTGTTGGGAGAGCGATAAACTTGTACGTGTAACTCATTGCATATTCTATTCTACATGTTGAACAAGTCACAAGTTCACATTTCTCTCGTGGGAGGTACATCCACTTTATATACGGGGTGAAACGACACCTCTTTTCTAACATGGCTTCTTCACGTAGCTACATTTTCCTCTCTGTTCTGCTCCTGTTCGTAGTTTCTGTTCGAAGTTCGAGTGTTGATTATGGGTACTCCGAGAAGGATTTGGCTAATGAAGATAGCGTTCACAATCTGTTTGAGAAATGGTGCGTTGAGCACAACAAGGTCTATGTCAGCGATTCCGAGAAGATGCTTCGTTATGGAATATTCAAGAATAAGCTGGAGCGTATTCATACGCATAACAAGCAGCAGCCCCCTCCTTCGTATATGCTAGGACTCAATGAGTTCTCTGATATCTCAAACAGCGAGTTTAACTCTGGTGTGTGTGTGTGTGTGTGTTGGGATTGACATACATATATCAATGTTAATTTTAATACAGGGATGCCTGTGGTGAGGTATGAGAAGAGTTCTGAGAGGCCAAGCGCGGAAGATTTGATTGGTAACGGTCCTGTTCCCACTTCGATAGACTGGAGGAACAGAGGTGCCGTATCTTCAGTTAAAAATGTTGGCAGATGTAGAGGTACTAAACTCTTAAGTTTACAAACGATTGGTAGATACTGATAATATTCTAATATATGAATCGTTTATGTACAGGAGGAAGCTGGGCATTTGCAACAGCAGGTGCAGTCGAGGGAGCCAAACGAATTGCAACTGGTCAATTCCTTGACCTTTCTGCACAACAGTTGATTGACTGTGAGACCAAGTACGGGAACAAAGGGTGTGAATCTGGATTTCCACAGTATGCTTTCTTTTATCTGGCAAATTCAGCCACTGGCATCTACGTAGACGCCAATTACCCCTTCGTGGGCACTAACGCCACCTGTAAAAAGAAGGTCCGCAGTAGTAGTTATGTACTTCAGCGTGTGTATATGTGTGTATGCGCACGCGCGCTTAAAAGCATGACTTAGACAATCTCCATTATCTCGATGAATATAATAGTTAAGATAGCATATATACAGTATTATGATTGTCTTCTAACTTAATGCTTGATAATTGGGACAGGATGGTTTCGTAGTTTCCATCGACGGCTACAAGAAGGTCTGGGCATCTAGTAATGACAGTGGCATTGTCAAAGCTGTTGCTATTCAGCCCGTGACTGCTGTTGTGGATGGAAAATCAGATAAATTCCAGAACTACAAGAGTGTAAGTGTGTGTGCGCGCGTGTGTTAGAGAGAGTATATATAATTAAACCAACCAACGTTCACGTGCAGGGGATTTTCTCAGGTCCATGCAGTAACGATAAAGTTTCACTATCAGTTTTAATTGTGGGATACGGGAGTGAAAATGGAAAAGATTACTGGATACTTAAGAATTCATGGGGTACATCCTGGGGAGAGAAGGGATACATGAGATTACAGCGTGGAAACCATGGACTCCCACTTGGACGATGTGCAGTTAATTCATTTATATGGTATCCGACTAAAGCTCTAGCTTTAAATATGCAAAACCTCGTTGGGTGGTGGAAGCTAGATGAGATCTCTGGCCGCGTTGCTAAAGACTCTTCTGTCAGCCAAGCAAATGGGAACATTTCAGGTAATGTCTGTGTGTATGGGAAACACACATTATACAATACACACATTGAGTTTAGCAGGTGCATACTGGGAAAAAGGTGGTGGACTTACATTCAACGGAAAGGGGGTGGTGTCATGTGGCACGAAAGCATCACTGTCCGGTAAGACACCGTTCAGCGTGGTGGCATGGGTGAAAATCCCATCCGCTGTGGACAATACGGCCGTAATAGTGCAGCAGAGGGGACCTGGTGGATATCTTTACAACGGAGAATACCAGTTACATACTGTAAAGGGTGGTAGATTATCTTTTTGGGTATATGGAGACTATGCGACTCAGTTCCAGGTTACTGCAAGTGTGTCGGTCAACGACGGTAAGTGGCATAACATTGTTGCAGTGAGAGATGGGGAAGAGGGCCGTTTGTACGTGGACGGGAGATTCAAGGCGAGTGGCACTGGGGACGTGAAGAATCTTAAGTCGTCTTTGCCTGTGTATATTGGATGTGACGTCAAGGATAAAAACAAATTCTTCAAGGGCTCTATTTCTGGGGTTAAGATTTATAGTAGGGCTCTTTCTGAATATGAGATCAAAGCGCTCAGTAGCGAGGCACCTACCAAGTGTTCAGTTGCGTGCTGCTCAGCAGTGGGTGTTGAGATATCCAGCGTGGAGTCCAAGCTGGAAGAACAGTTATATATGGTTTAGACCATATATAGCTTAGGCCGTATATACTTATGGAGAACTACCATATATAGTTATAAAGAAAACTGTATAAATAGTATTCAAAAATACAAAAACATAGGTTAGTTGATATTCGGTCGGCTCGTGCTTTAACACCTTTTCACATTAGAGCCAAGAACAACAGCAGTTCAAGGGTCATAGGAAGTAGCAAGTGCAGTTTGTGGAACGTTATATCCTCAAGAACAGTTAGTCAGTGACACATACTTGAGAACATGACGACAAGCCACAAATCAATCCCAATTCCGGTCTTTGATGGGCACGACTTTGAGAACTGCAGCGGGAAATCTCGTTTGTTATGATGCGTGACAATTGTTTACGAATTGCAGATGGTAGTGAGGTGAAACCTCAGACGAACCCAGAAGATTGGCAAGTTCGACATGACAAAGCGTTGTCACTAATGGGGATTGGGCTTGGTAGGCATCACCACCATCACCTGGATCTAAGCAAGTCAGCTTCCGAGAATTGGACAGAGTTGAAGGCATTTTTGGCAATCAGGCACGGAAGGAGAGATCCGTGGTATCGCTGAAAGGAAAGTTTTTTAAGCTCGAGTTTGGTCCCACAAACCAGCATCTGTGTTCCTCGGAAGAATGAAGTCCATTCTTGCTCAGCTCACTGCTCTCGGACAGACCATTTCAGATATAGACAAAACCACGGTGCTTCTCGGGCCTTGACTAGGCCAGACCACGTGACTCTCAAGACGACACTGGAGAATACATCAGGGATGTCTTATCAGGAGATTCAAGCTGCAGTCATCAACCATGATCCAAATCCTCAAGCAGACATAACCAGCGGTACGGTGGGACATTCTCAAGTCCTCTTCACTTCGAGCCAATTCGAAAAGAAAACCAACTTCAATCCACAGTCAGTGAGGAGTGGGAGCAGTGCTTCACACTATAAAGGTAGCAGTAGCACAAATAGGCAGGACATTCCACCATCAAAGCTTGGACCGTGCAACTACTGCAAGAAGATGGGGCATTTTGCCAAGAGCTGTCCGGACAAGGCAGCAGGAAAACCACGAGCAAGCGAACTGAAGAACAAGGGCAATCAGCGGATGGCCCTCATGGTAACCACTAACCTCAGTCCTTTCGAGGAAGAAAATATCCTCTGGTTGGACAGTTGTGCCAATGTTCACTGTACTCCAGTATTTGCCGCTTTTAAGACATATCAGGCAATCCCAGTGGGAGAAGGAGTCTACACGGGAGATCATCGACCATTGAGCATTGCAGGAGTCGGGACAGTAGAGATTCAACTCCAGAATGGTGAGATTGTCGACTTCGACAGGTTCACTATGTCCCCACACTCAGCGAAACTCTTATCTCGGTTGGGAAGATAGCAGATGCCGGTTGGAAAGGTCAAATCGATAAGGACAAGATCACTTACACTGACAAGCAAGGAACCATAGTAGCACGTGGCCAAAGACATGCTGGGAACTATAGGCTAGACGCCACATTGGTGATACCCAAGAAGAAGATCTTCTCCACAACTCTTCAACGATGGCATCAACGATTGGGACATGCAAACGAGGCAGCGATTCGAGCTGTAGCTCGGGACCAGGACCAGCTTTCAGACTTTCAGGTACTTAGAGACAACCTTGAGTTCTGTGAGGCATGCTGTTTTGGAAGACAACATAGGCAACCGTTCCCCAGTAAGGGCATCTGCTGTAAGACCACTCAACCTCTAGAATTAGTGCACACAGACGTGTGTGGACCAATGCATGTTCAGTCATTGAACAGAAGGAGGTATTTTGTGACGTTTATAGATGATTATACTCGTTACACAGTGGTGAAATTCTTGATTAACAAATCAGAAGTAGCAGAAATGTTTCGGCTATATAAGATTGCTGCAGAAAACGTGTGGCAGAATTTGAAAATCCGTGTACTTAGGAGTGATAGAGGTGGGGAGTATCAAGCAAGTGTGCTCAAGAAGTTGTGAAGAATCTGGGATTCAGCAGCAGTTTACAGCCCCATACTCAGCTCAGCAAAATGGAGTGGCAGAGAGAATGAATCGACTCTAGTGGAGACGACAAGATGCATGCTTATGCATGCAGGAACACCGCTCAATTATTGGGCAGAGGCCTTAAGCACAGCCAGCTACATCCGGAATCGACTTCCTGCAAGCAGCATTGGTGGAGAAGTTCCATTCACCCGGTGGACTGGGAAGCGAGTCAGTTTGAAACACCTTGTGTGTTTGGGTGCTGGCATATGCACACGTTCCAACGAACTCCGTCGTAAGTTGGAGCAGAAGAGTAACATGTATATCATGGTGGGATATTGCCATGAGAGCAAGGCATATAGGCTTTACGATCCCACTCACCAGAAAATTGTTGTGAGCCGAGACGTTAAGTTTAATGAGGATATGCTTTACAAGATAGGTTTACAGTTCAAGTTAATCCGACGGCTATATTCTTGAGGAAGAGCAGCCACAGGATCCACCAGCACATGGGCCTGATCCAGGGGGATTGGGGAAGATCCAGACTGCAGATTGCAGCAGATCAGATCTGAGTGAGGAGGAGCACGAAAGTGAGGAGGAGATTCCTCCACTTCAGCAAGCACCTCCGCAGGTACCTAATCCATCCGACCCATCAACACAATCACGAGAAGTGGGAGAATTAGCTACAAGTCACGAAAGGCAAAGCTGATGAGTCTTCAACCTCCTTCTTCACCTCCAGGTATCCTCGGGAGCCCCGGACAGTGCATGAGGCGATGCAATCACAGAGGCAGCAGAATGGAGGGCTGCCATGGAGGAGGAATATGCTTCTCTCCTCAAGAACCAGGTTTGGGAGCTTGTTACTCTTCCCCACGGTCGCCGCACTGTAAGTACCAAGTGGCTATTCAAGAAGAAGCTGGATGCACATGGCAAGTACTCCGATACAAGGCTCAGTTTTTGCACGAGGATTCTCACAAATCGCTGGAGTTGACTTCTATGAGACGTATTCACCAGTGGTGAAGATGGCTTCCATTCGTCTCATTCTTCGGATAGCAACTAGCTTGAATTCACACAGCTTGATGTAAAGACTGCTTTCCTGTATGGAGAGCTAAGGAGGAAGTCTACACTACACAGCCTGAGGGATTCGTGGTACAAGGACAAGAACACACATTTGTCGTCTTCGAAAGGCCATGTATGGCTTGAAGCAGTCACCACGAGCCTGTATGATCATGTAGACAGGTTTCTCACCTCCATTTCTAGAAGTCCATGCAGATGGAAACGTATATGTCTTTCGACAGGGAGTGGACTTTGCATACCTGGCATTATACGTTGATGACAACATCATGGCTGCAAGCCAGTTTCGGCTTGTTCAATTCTTTGAACCCAGTTTCGATCTCAGTTTGAGATCTCTACAGACGGTGACCTATGCTATTATTTGGGCATTCAGGTGTTCCGAGATAGAGTTGCAGGGGTAATTCAACTATCTCAAGTACACTATGTGCAAGAGATACTTCAAAAGTACAACATGGCCAATAGCAACCCTGTCAGCACCCCCATGGACGTACACACACAACTTCAAAAGATCAATAGACGACGTCTGAGGAGAGAGAGTCATGACAACAGGTTCCTTATAAATTTCATAATGTATTTATATCATTTTTTTTGAAAAAACAATATTAAAGAATAAATATTAATATAATTAAATAACTTTTATATTTTTACAATACATATTAGACATTCTCGTTTAAGATTATACAAGCATTATTGTTTAAAAATAATGTAATTAACATAAGATTAATAAAGAAAACATTTTTAACTTAATAAATACATAATGTTTTAAAATATGTTATAAGATGTCAATTATAAAAACACATCATTGTAATGTGTTTAAACCTTATTATTACATTGTGAAATAAAAGTAATATAATTTAAAATTTATAAAATTATTTTTATTTATCACATTTTTAAATCCTCATAAGATTATATATTTGATTAGTTTTTATGAAATGTTAAGCTTTTCAACAATATATAAATAATAATATTTATTAAAGATCATGATTTTGTTTAATTTATACTAAGCAAATTTTCGTATTCTTTTTAACAATAAAACATATAACATTAACTAAAGATAAAAAGGTGTCAAATCAACATATATAAAATTCTTTTAATAAAATGTGATAAATGTCTTAGAAATAATTTAATTTTAAAAGTTAATTACATTTCTTTTATTGTGTGGTTTACGTATTTATTATTATTAATAATTCATTGATTTACTTTTAAAAAATAATTCTTAAATAGTTTATAAGTTCATATATATATATTACACATTTTATAAATAATAATAAAGAAATAAAACATTTCACATATGTAAATTTAATAACCTTAGAAGATGTAAAGTTATAAAAAGTAATGAGAAGTATGGATTTGCATGAGTATTTATGAATGTATTCACCAATGATACACAAATTAAAAGATATTAAAACGATTATATGTAAAAAGATTTATAAAAAATGGGTAAAAAAAATAAAAATGAATATAAAAAGAATATTCAAAATTATAAATACGACAACTTATTAAGTTTATTTATTCCATACACAGACTATTTACATAATTAAACATTGAATATTTAATTTATTTGGATTAATTTACAGTATTTGCAATTACATATATGTACAATACACATATACGATTCATGTACCCATGTACAATATGTATATAAATTTGTAGACAAGAACATTTTAAATGTCTTTATTAAGTGTAACTAGTGCCTCGGATATTTCATACATTTTAATAAGTAAGAAATTAAAAAGTTACAAAGTTTATCTCATCTTTTAAGTATAAATCTTATTTCACTTTAAGTTTTATTTAAGAAATTCAGTCATCAAAATTTTAAAATAATCTAATAATATCTTATATCAATTGCTTAAATTTTATTTAAACTATTTTAATGTTCAAAACATAGAATATGCTAATAATATTTTATTTTAAAGTAAAAAGACTTAAATACCAATAGTAAAGTATATCTTAAAAATATATATTAATTAAATAATATTTTGTTAACGTCGTTTTAAACTAGAAACTTACATAAATTTTGGAATACTTTTCGTGCTTTAATATAATACTCATAATCATGTATAACGGTTAACTCATAATGTATATAATAGTTTGTCTTAATGTGTAACATACATACATGGTTGCCTATTAACTTAGACTTTAAGCCTTTATTTACTTTGTCAATTCCTAGTAAGGTGAAAAATCATAAGAAATAACCTTTATTGGTGAATAAATCCTAGCTTTAAATAGTTTCATTCATATATGATAATTTAACATAAGATTTCTCATAATTGTAACTCGTAAATCAAATTAAAATCACATCTTACGTTTTAATATCCTTTATATAGTTAAATCTATATATTATTTCTACATGGTAATTAGACAATTCTATGCATTGAACCAGGTTGTATATATATGAAAAAAAAAAGAAACAAATTATTACTGTTTCTTTTCCATTTTAAAATGGAAAAACTTACAAAATCTTTAGCAATTTCCAAATTAGATCCCACTTTATAATCGATTATAGAAAGAGGGGATGTCTCTCTCTCTCTCTGCATAGATACTTCTTAGTTAAGCAACATGGGAAGATTCTCCACCTCGTATCCAAAACCCCGTTAACCATGAACGGTGGCGGCTTGAAAACAGCACTTGGCTTTGTTAACGATCTTGTAACCCTTGTCACTCTTTAACTTCCCTAATTATTAATATATATATATTATAATATATATATATATAACATATAAAATATACATTTTAATTTTAAATCTGAAATTGCTTAACTAGAAATAATTATAAGATTCAAATATCTTAGTATTATCTTTTATACTATGCATGTTAAAAAGATTAAAAAGGGCATAAACCGATAATAACACCAACATATAATACGCTTTATCTCTGGTATATTAATATTGTAGTAAATGATATTTTACATGCATGTTCAAGCAAAGAAAATTCGAATTGTTGAAAGGCAGTTCAGATTGCTACAGCACAAGATCATCATGCAGCCGAAGTATATTCCTCAATTCGTTTTGGCGTGTTGCATTCTTCACAATTTATTGATAGACTTCAAGGAGGCTGATTTGTCTTGAGAGCTTATTGAATTTGCTGATGTGATAACCGTCGAACATGAAAAAATGCAGCTCTGTTCAACTTGATCAAGGCTAAAATGAGGAAGACTTTTGTAGAGGAGAGGTGTTAAGGAATCATTTGGCTCAATACTTAGCTGCTTTATAACCGGTAATAAGCTTTGCATGATCGGGTATCCAGTTTTCAGCTGGTTCATGCGAGAAGGCAACCGAAGCTACGTCCGTATGCTTTTCTCGTCGTGTTGTCCATACTCGTTTCAAAAAACACAGTTAGCTTCGTAAACATGAAGGCAAATTCACAGCTACTCATGGAAAGTCGAGCTCTAGGAGCGATGGTAATATTCCCATGTGTGTGTTGGAGAGTTCCGGGTCTTAACTGTGATAATTAGTGAAAGAAGTGGACGTTAAACTCTATGGACATGCTATATCAAGGACTGGTTCTTGGAACTTAAGCGTATGCTAATGAAGCTCCTGCAACAGAGTCAAAGCGTATGCAAAAGCTTGGTTGGGGTGGCACAAGGATGCTGAATCGGAATGTCATAGCGTGCACTTTGCCTTTTTTGGTCTTGGTCTCAAAAATAGACCTGGTATCAAAAACGGACCTGGTATCTTCATCACCATGTTGCTGACAAACGGATCCGACTTGAAACCAGCGGCAACAACCCGAGCATGCAGCTGTCTCCCTTGCAAACTCTCAGCTTTGCACAGGCGTCCAAGATGACAGCGAACGTGAACTCAGTTGGTGAAATGCCTTTGAGTTCCATCTTTTGAAACAACGTGGACCTTGTGAAACGTAAGCCGATATGAGAGATGTCCATGGGACCACCGTTTTCACGATTGTTTCTGTACACAGTTGATTCATGTATAACTCTACCACAAAGCTTCCATGCTAGCGCATGCATTGATAAAGGCTGGTACGTGCTGTCCGGTTTTGTGCCTTTCAAAGAAGCATGAGTTGCTATGAAACACTTCACCATGTAGATTTGAATTTAAACTTACTAAGTAGAGAACAACTAATGTGAACTCATCTTAATATAATTTTCCATAAGTGTAGCTTAAGTTTCTTGTGTGAAATTGTCTCAATGCAAAAAACTTAAGTCAAATATATTAAACTTAAAATTCAAAATTAAGTCTTATTTGTGAGGGCAAACATTACTTAACATAAATTTATTAAGTTGAAATTAAAAAATTTAAGTTGGGCTAGGTTGCTGTGCGAATGACCCCTATATGTATATGTATATTGGTTTAACATTTTTTTGGCAAAATAATATCTTGAATATTCTGCCAAGACCCTTCATGTTTCGGAGTTTACAATGCATATATATATATAAAAGAAGCTCCAAAAACCAAGTTAATAATCTTGGTGCAAAGTTATAAACAGTCTTAAACAACACCTTAAATGTATACGTGCATATATACAGTATATTCTTTTGATAAATGAAAACAAACGTGTGTGTATAATTAAAATAAATTTTAATGTATCAGTATTATTTTATCTGATTTAAATAAACATAATACCGTGTATCTCACGTGGACAAACCGTCAGATCCTACACGTAAAAGTCGCCACGTGGATCCTTTCCAGGGCATAAAGCGACCTCTGTCACTAGGGTTCTTCAGTATATTAAAGATGCATATCTAAGGCACTCACCGGCAATGGTGTCACGCTCCAGGTGGAATCCTCGGACACAATAGAGAATGTCAAGGCCAAGATCCAGGACAAGGAAGGAATTCTGCCGGACCAGCAGCGACTGATCTTCGCCCGTAAGCAGCTCGAGGACGGCCGGACGCTGGCCGATTACAACATCCAGAACTGGTCGTCTCTGCACCTTGTTGTTCGTCTCCTTGGAGGTATGCAGATATTCGTGAAAACCCTCACTGGGAAGACGATCACGCTGGAGGTGGAGTCTTCGGACACGATTGACAACGTGAAGTCCAAGATTCAGGACAAGGAAGGAATTCCACCGGACCAGCAGCGGTTGATCTTCGCAGGGAAGCAGCTGGAGGACGGGCGGACCTTAGCCGACTACAACATCCAGAAGGAGTCGACCCTTCACCTTGTGCTTCGTCTGCGTGGAGGTATGCAGATATTTGTGAAGACTCTCACTGGGAAGACTCTCACTGGGAAGACGATCACGCTGGAGGTTGAGTCCTCCGATACGATTGATAACGTCAAGGGTAAGATTCAGGACAGGAGGGGCCCTCCTGATCAGCAGAGGCTCATCTTTGCTGGCAAGCAGCTCGAGGGCGGTCAAACTCTGGCGGATTACAACATTCAGAAGGAGTCTACCCTTCACTTGGTTCTCCGCTCCGCGGTGGACAGTGACATATTATGTAATGTTATTATATTTTTTTTCTTTGTTTTCGTTAAATAGATGGGGTTGGAATATATATAAAAGGGAATATATCATAACACGTTTTAAATTATTAGGCTATACGTTGGAGTTCAGTAATGCTTGTGTTTAATATCTCATAGATATGATGTTTTTATGTTATATATGGATGGATTATATGTTTCAAATCTGCTCTACGTATATATGTGAATATACTTTGTAAATTGTACTATGAATATATAGTTCATATTAAAACTGTACTGTTTGAAAATTGTTCCATTCGTATTAGTAGTGTCCTATTTATATGATATTACTGAGTTAATCCATTTGATGTGTGTATATAGAATCATTTTAATATATATAATGTGGTTTTAATACAATGTAATGTATATATATATATATAACATTTTGTTTGGCAAAATATCTTGAATATCCTGGAAGATTGTGCCAAAATCCCTGAAATTGAAAAATAATAAATAGATTTAATATGAATAAGTTTTTATTTCTTACCTCGCCAATATATCCCAATGAAAATAAATTTTAATTATAAAAAACTTTAAAATACACACAAACACACACACACACACACGCACACACAGGATCCTCACAATATTGTATCTTGTTCCCAATGATTCAGCCTTCATCTAAACATACATATATACATATGCATACATGCCTACATGTACTTATGTATGTAATGCATAGCCAGCAGAAATAACTTTCCAAGTGAGTCTTTCAAAACTGTAGGTGTAAAAAAGTCCGTGCGAAGAACCTCCCATGTGCCATGGCTTTGTTTGCTTAAAAAGATTTCAGTGAATTAGAGAAGAGGCTGAAAAAATGCAGCTGGAAATTATCTTGATATACATTTTTGGTCGAATAAGGTTTGTATTGTATGCATTCAGTATTATATAAGGATTATGTAGGAATTTGGCATGACATATGTATTAATAATAACTTGACATAAAATGATTTTATTTCAGATGCATCATATATATCACTAAACAGCACGAAACGTATATATGGGCTGTATTGTGCAGAGGCCCCAAGTTAACATATTGTTGCTGAGATCTAAATAAACCAAATTCTGCATCATTCCCACGTTCGAAGGAAGAGGGCTTGTCAGACTAACGTTACTAAGATGCAACCGTCTGATGCTCTTTATCTCACACACTGATAACAGTATAGAATGAATTGGATGACAAATCAAACTGCGAGTTGAGAAATCTGTGGTGGGATGGAACCGTTGAGTCAGCTCACATTTTCAACAACTTTGTAAATTGAGAAATCAGAGGTGAGATGCAACTGTTGAACATATTGTAATTAAGTTCTAGACGTCTAAGGCTCATGGTCAATGGTATGCTTCTTAAGAGTGAATTTCTTTCAAAGTCAACACTTCCAATTTTATAACTTGAGAAATTAATGGTGAGATGGAACCATTTAATATGTTAACACTAAAATTCAGATGCCTAAGGCTATTCAGTTCCTAAATGACAATGGTGTGCCTCCTGAAAGTGAATTCCTATGAATTCCTGTCTTATAATTTTCTTCGTGGGGGCGGCTTGCCCTTGTTCTTGTGGGACAGACATCTACATCTTATTGAGAACATGTTTAATGGTTCCATCTCACCGCTGATTTCTCAGCTTACAAAGATGAAAGTGTTGGCTTTGTCATGAATGCAACACTTACAAACACGTACGAACACGTGGTAGCATATTCCTTGGGATCCTGTAAATATGTATATTGGCAGATAGATGAGAGACTCATTTCATTTTCTGATTTTGTGTTAAAGTTTGAAATTTTTGTGTGTTTTAAAGGCATATAAATATGTCTTCTATGATGCAAAAGATCGGCGAGAAGCTCCACATTGGTGGGCAAAGAAAGGCTACTGCACCGTACACTGCCGACCATGCGTACGGTGCTCCACATGGTACAAGTGTGTGTGTGCGTGTGCGTGGAGAGAGAGAGTGTATCATTTATCTCAGAGTGATAAGTGAGTGAGTGAGTGATAAACCACTTACAAATGATCTTCCTCTTTCTGGGGTTATAATGCTTCACATCGTGCCACTGTGCGTGCGTGTGTGCGCGTGTGTGTGTGAGAGAGAGATTGAGATAAACAATTAACAATGATCTTTCGGTATATGCGTACATAGGCATATGATGCTCCGCAGTGTGTGTGTTAAACATGTTGAAAGTAATCTTCTCGACGTATTCCGTGCGTGCATTTGTGTGTGTGTGTGCTGGTAAACAACGTAATTCATGGCGAGACGTCCTCAAATGTGTACACCTATGTGTTGTACGACACACTCACACTGAGCGTGTGTATTGTAGTACATACCACCGAGCAAGGTGCCCATGGTGGGCAAGTGACCACCACTACCATCACCACGCAGGGGAAGAAACACGGACTGATTGACAAGCTTAAGAAGAAGAAGAAGGAACGTAAGGAGCGCAAGAAGAGAGGCAGTGACTCCGACTAGAATGTGTTATCTCTCTCTCTATATATATTACCTGTTGTTTTCATTTATATCTGGTACAACTCTTTTAAGTAATTAACAACATCATTAAGATGTAATAAATAATATTAAATTTATTATTATTAAAAATGTGATTCACAAATGAGAATCTATACTTTTTCTTTAGAGGTTAATTTTGAGTTCTAAAAATAAAATCACTTTAATCCTTTAATACTTTCGTATGTTTATGTTTATTTCTTTTTCTTTTTTTTTATCTTTCTTAAAATGCTAAAATATTAAAAATCATTAAAATTAAATGTGCTTAATTGATTAGCAAAGGCAAGCAACACAACACATTCTTTCAAGGAATAATATGGTACACACTCTGTGTTATAGGCGAATATCATATGTCATATTAGTACGACTTCTTTAACTTTATGCATACATGTGTGTGTGTGAAAGCACAAATGTTATAAGAAAATTTTATGATTAAGTTGAATGAAGTAAATAAAATTTATTATTATTTTTAAATAGATTTTTAATTTGAAATTCACACCATAGTTTAAATTATATAACATAAAGTTTTAATCTTACATTGGAGATTGTTTATATAGTTTAGCTAATAAATTTTTTCATATCCACCCATACTTAATGATATAATCTTGAAACCTTCATTTTAAAGTTTCATTATGTTTCAGTTTTAGAAATATAATAATTAATTTTAATTTATTTTGTTTCAATTCTGAAATAAAACAAAATTGAAGTTTATTATGTGGGTATCATGATAATCAGATATTAATAAATGCCATAATTGTTAACATATTTATATTATATTATATATGTATTTTGATTATGTTTTGGATTTTATAAATTGATAATAATTTATGTTTTTTTTAAAGATGATTTAAATATTTAAAGTTTTCAACTAATAACAAAATTAACCATAAAGATACTCTTTTTCTTTAATTTCTAAATTAGATTCATTTTTTGTTTTGTAATATATATAAATTTTTTCTTAATTAATAAATTTTAATTATATATAAAAAATAAATTTGAACTTCACTTGTGACTTATGACTTATGTCCGAATTTTTGTTCGAAATCGAATTAATATTTTCATATATAATATATTTTACTTGTTTTATATGCATTTATGTTTTTTAAAATTTTAATTTATAAATAAAAGAGAATTAGTTTTAGTTATAATGGTAGTAGTGACAAATTACAAATATCATTTTTTAATCTCATAATGTATTTATATCATTTTTATTTATGATAAACATATTAAAGAATAAATATTGATATAAATAAAATAACTTTTATATTTTACAAATACGTATTAAACATTCTTATTTCAAAATTATACAAGCATTAGGTACACCTTTGTTTAAAATAATATATTAATAAATTCACATAAGATTAATAAAAAATCATTTCTTCAACTTAATAAATACATAATGTTTAAAAATGTATTATAAGACTTATCAATCATAAACACATCATTTTGTAAGATACTGTATATTATGTAATGTAACGTATATACGCATGTGTATATACACACATGCATAGTGACACATGGGTGGTGATCTGGCCCCATGTGTCAGCGCCACGTGTCGCATGTGTGCCACGTGGCAGGAGGTCTCCTGTATATAAGCAGGGTTTTTGTAGCTTAATGTATCTGACATTTTTAATATATATCGCTCTTTCATTGGTGGAGAAGTTGGGTATTCCTTTCTTCCGCCTTTTCCTTTTCGTGTTTTCATGACGATGAATATGGAGACGGCTTTAGCATTATTGCTACTGCTATTGATGCACAAACAAGTTGTTGGAGCGCTTTGTTGAGGGTTCGTCCTCCTCTTCCCCGTCTGAGCCTCATGCCGGGGGATCTGCTTCTAGTACTCCTTCATCTTCTTCACAGGCCACAAATCCGAGGGTTCGACCCCGATCTTTTTGTGGTGATCCGGGAGATGATGTATACCACTGGTTTGATCATTTCCAAGTCATTGTTCGTTACCATGGTTGGGATGAGGCCCGTGCTCTCAGAGAATTCCCTACATGTTTGGAAGGCCCTGCGCTCAAGTGGTATAATGGATTGGCTGCGGAGATTCAAGCCAATAGTAATCGGTTAACGGAATGCCTCAAACGTACGTTTGGCAAAGTTGAGGATTCAGATGATGCTTTCCAACAACTGCATGCGATACGACAACATCCTGGTGAGTCTGTTATGCGGTTCAGTATTAGGTTCGGGGATTTAGTTCGGCGTGCATATCCTAACATGCCTGAGCCCATTAAGCTCGGTATGTTATGGCCAACTATGCGACCCGAACTTGTTCGATTCGTTCGGGCTCTTCGTCCTACCACATTGGAGGAAGCTTTTGCACTAGCTCAACGTTTTGAGTTGGTGCCTGGTGAGGGCCGTGTTCCCCTTGGGTTACCTGCTCCTCTTGTTCAGCGTGCTGATCCAATGGAGGTTGATGCTGCTGCATATGTGCCCGCACGACAAGCCTTTCGTGGTCGACCTCGGGGCCCACCCCGTGGACCACCTCCACGAAATCGTCCTGCACCTGCTCCAGTACCTGCCCGTGGTGGTCAAAATCCACGGATTCGTGACAGGAGGAATCGGAACAATGCAGGTCGACCCAATCAAGTTCATTGTTGGGCCTGTTGGGCACCTGGACATACTTGGCGGGCATGCGATGTGTATCCTGATTGGCGTCCACCACATCCAGGCTGGCGACCATATGTTCCGGATGGTGTGCCTGTGGCGGCCATTATGGCTATGATGAGCTTCCAGATGACGAAGCCTCTCTTGCAGGTGGATCTGTTGCGGAAAACGAGTAATCGTACGGGCGACGGAGGGATCCCGTGCGATGGAGACTTCACCTCCATGTTTTTTCCGCTATGCATATCAAGGTTTGCAAGTTCCACCAGATCATCCAGTTTTCACATTTTCTGCACGGTGAATGATCTTTCAGTCACAGTGCTTGTGGATACAGGATCCAGTATGTCTTCCATAACTGCTTCTCTAGCGCATCGGTGCTCATTACCCTTAAGACGTGCAGATAAGGTCTTGCACATTTTATATGGTAATGGGCAGTCTCGTGCAGTATCACAGTACACCACTTTGACTACGCTGGTTATGGGTGCCAACTGTAAGTTTCCCTCTGGGTCTCTTAGGGTTGTCCCTTCCCAGGTCTTTGACATCATTCTGGGATGTGATTGGTTAAAGCAGTCGAAAGGTACATGTGATTTTTCACTCTCTCCTCCTGTATTACGCTTGGAGTCTGTGTCTTTGCAGTCTGTTCCTTTACGTCCAGAGAAGCTTGTTGCTGTTTGTATCACGCATACAGCTCCTTTGATTCCGGTCTTGGGGTGGTGTTCATCTCAACAGGTTCAAATGCCGGATCCGTCACCTGAGTGTCGAGCACACTGCATCGAACAACTTAAGAAACAGTATGCAAGTTTGTTCAAATTTGATCTGTCCCAAGGTGCACGTGTGAAGACTCGACACTGTATACCCACCGGCAATGCAAAGCCTTTCAAAGTCCCGGTTCGACGCAGGTCACCAAAGGAGTTATCAGCCATGCGAACAGCTGTTACTGATATGATTGGTAAACGAGTGTGTCGTCCGTCACGGAGTCCATGGGCATGTGAACCTCATTTGGTTCCCAAGCCTGATGGATCTCTCCGATTTGTGTGGATTACCGACCTCTTAACGATGTTACCATCAAAGATGTCTATCCACTTCCGAACTCTGCCGATCTATTAGATCGTTTGGGTCAGAGTCGATGGTTTACTAAGTTGGATTTGGCATCAGGATATTGGCAGGTTCCTATGGCTGAGGAGGATATTCCAAAAACGGCCTTCCGGACACCATTTGGTCTTTACGAGTTTTTGGTCATGCCTTTTGGATTGACTTCAGCTCCTGCCACCTTTCAACGCATGATGGATGAGCTTCTTTCCGATATGCCTGATATCACTGCCGATTTTATCGACGATGTGCTCATTCATGGGTCTGGTTCTTGGGAGGATCACATTCGTGATGTACGGCGCGTTCTTGATCGATTTCGAGAAGTTGGCCTGAAGTTGAAACTTGAAAAGTGTGTGTTTGGTTCGACCGACACCACTTACTTGGGTTACCGTATATCTCGAGAGGGTTTACAGGTGGATCCAATGAAGTTGCGAGCTGTTCGAGAGTTCCCTCGTCCCCGTACAGTACAGGAAGTCCAGCGTTTCTTGGGCACGGTGCAGTACTTTGGGTCGATTCATCGATCATCTCACTGATCGAACTGCCCCTCTTCGGGAGTTAGTTCGTCCACAGGTATCTTTCAGGTGGACTCGCAGGTGTCAGCAGGCATTTGACCAGTTAAAAGAGTTCCTGACAACTCCACCATTGCTTCAATACCCAGATTTTACTCGTCCGTTCATTTTACGAGTAGATGCCTCAGATGTTGGTATTGGTGGTGTATTGATGCAAACTGATGCTGTGGATTCTTCAATTCGACACCCGGTGGCTTACATTAGTCGAGTACTCACGCCGGCTGAGCGGAATTATTCCACTACTGAAAAAAATGCCTTGCTGCTGTTTGGGGTTTTGAACGACTTCATGCCTACTTACATGGGAGTGAAACACTTTTGGAGTGTGATCATGCTGCTGTCACTTCCTTGCTAAAACGGAAGAATTAGTGGGTCGTGTAGCCAGATGGGCATTACGTCTCCAAGTATATAACTTTAAGGTGGTGCACAGGCCTGGGCGAACAATGGTGGATGCGGATGCACTTTCTCGAGCACCCCTTTCTGATTCCACTTTGCCTGCTCATGCAGTCGCTGCAGCATTCGGTTTGATACAAGCCCCTCAGGTATTCGATGCCGACTTACCATCCTTGGAACAGTGGCAGGATGCCCAAAAACGTGAACCGTGGACGAGGCAATTACGGATGCGTTTGCAAGTCCTTCTTCCGAACCGCAGTTTCGACAATATCATGCTCAGTTTCGACTTCAGGATGGTTTATTGTATTTTATTGGGACAAATCCAGAGACAGATGGCGTTGGCTGTGCCCTCTACATATGTTCCACACCTTCTTCGAGCATATCATGATTCGCCTATTGTTGGAGGTCATCTTGGTCACCAACGAGTGTTGGAGAAGCTCCGCAGATCCTTTTATTGGCCTAGCATGCGTGGTGATGTGATCAGGTATATTCAAGTGTCCCATTTGTCAAACTCGGAATTCCTCTACGACTCGGGCCATGGGGGTGTTAGAATCCATCAACGTCTCTCGCCCTTTTGAGTTAATTGCAGTGGATTTAATGGGACCTTTTCCACGTTCTTCTCAAGGTAACCAGTACATCATTGTCGTATCTGATTATTTAACTCGTTGGGTGGAGGTTGGTGCTCTTCCGGATGCAACTGCCATGTCAACAGCTTTGTTTTTGTTCGATAATGTGGTTTTGCAGCATTCTTGTCCAGAGCGGATGTTATCAGATAATGGCCCCGCTTTCATTGCAGAGGTATTCCGAGTGTTGTGTGAGAGGTTAGGGGTAAAACACTCATTTGCCTCTCCATATCATCCACAAACTGATGGTTTGGTGGAGCGATTGAATCGGACCTTCAAGGGTATGATCTCGAAGTATGTGAACTTCAATCACACTGACTGGGATTGGTATTTGCGATGCTTGAGATTTGCTTATGTAACAGGCATTCAGAGTTCGATTGGTATCTCTCCATTCAAGGCATTGTATGGATATGATCCTAAGTTGCCTAGTGAATTGGGATTATCATCGAATCTGCCACGTGCCGAGGATGCGAAAATGTGGGCTCGACATTTGGATGCTGTCTTACCTCTTCTGCGTGCAGAGTCTGCTGAACATCTTGGTCGAGCTCAAATACAGCAACAATCTTCTTACAATGCACGACATCAAATCCACCAGACTATGCTGACGGTGACTTAGTACTGGTACGTTTTCCCAAGCTAACTGCACCTGGGCTTGCAACTGGTTTATTACATAAGTGGCTTGGTCCCTACCGAGTTCTCCGAAAGGTTGGTCCTCAGGTGTATCAGGTACAGTTGGTGGGATCTCATGAGGTTGAGATAGTTCACGTAGTTCGAATGAAACGGTTTGTTGTTCGAGACTCGTTGACTACATTCGGTCATACCTTAGATGGCCCAACTCACACGGATCCAGGACCATCAGATCCATCACCATCTACACAACCGCAGAGGGGGGATAATGTAAGATACTGTATATTATGTAATGTAACGTATATACGCATGTGTATATACACATGCATAGTGACACATGGGTGGTGATCTGGCCGCCATGTGTCAGCGCCACGTGTCGCATGTGTGCCACGTGGCAGGAGGTCTCCTGTATATAAGCAGGGTTTTTGTAGCTTAATGTATCTGACATTTTTAATATATATCGGCTCTTTCAATTTGTAATTTGTTTTAAACCTTATTATTACATTTGAAATAAAAAGACATAGTAATATATTTAAAATATTTATAATGCACATAAAAGATTATTTTTTATTTATCACATTTTTAATCTTCATAAAATGATAAATTTGATTTGTTTTTATGAAATATTAAGCTTTTCAACAATATTAAAAATAAACTTTGTAACTTCAGTATTTTCAACTTTGTAAATTGATAAATCAGAGGTAAGATGCAAATATTGAACATGTTATAATTAAAATCTAGACGTCTAAGCTCCTCAGTTCCCACCACGTCAATGGTATGCCTCCTGACAGTGAATTTCCTTCCAAAGTCAACACTTTCAACTTTGTAACCTGAGAAATTAGTGGTGAAATTGAACCACTGAACATGTTAACATTAAAATCCAGATGCCTAAGGCTCTTCAGTTCCACAACGGCAACAGTGTGCCTCTTGAAAGTGAATTCCTGTCTTATAATTTTCTTCGTGTGGCATAGGCATCTGCATCTTACTGAAAACATCTTCAATGGTTCCATCTCACCACTGATTTCTCAGCTTACAAAGTTGGAAGTGTTGGCTTTGTCACGAATCTAACACTTACAAAGAAGATAGTTTTGAGATTTGAGATGGTATTGAACGGATTGGGCCTAACTCAAGTTTAACAACGTGGCCGGTGGCATTGTTGCATTCGACACCCATCCAAGAGCAATGGGAGACTTTTGGAGTGCTGTTGTACATGGCTTGCTTGAGAGCAGCCAGTGCTTCAACCTCCTCTTTGTACAGAAAACTTGATGGCAACAACATAATATGAAGAATGATTGCTAAAATCAATGGATACGAATGCATTCTTAATAAAAAAGAGGAGATCAAATTCCTATTAAATGCAAACAAACTGCATCTCTACACACTTTTTCTTACAAGACTTATAGTGCCGCGGACCCGCAACCCACGAGGACTACGTCAACCGCGTAAACCACAAGACTTAGTGCCGCAGACCCGCAACGCGTGAGGACTACGTCACACGCGTAAACCACAAGACTTAGTGCCGCAGACCCGTGACCCGTGAGGACTACGCAAACGACAAGACTTAGTGCAGCAGACCACGCAAACCACAAGACTTAGTGCTGCAGACCCGTGTCCCGTGACTACGTCACACACACAAACCACAAGACTTAGTGCTGCAGACCCGTGACCCATGAGGACTACGTCACACACACACAAACGAAACTGTATATAATGTATGTTTAGCGACTTTTTACAATTTGAATATTTAAAATATAGATGTTTATTGTTTATTTAAACTGCTGCACAGTAATTTAACTACAAAATATTGACTTGTGTTTAATTTTTATTTAACAGTTTAGTAATCTAGTAATTGCATATTAAATTAATCTTTATTATTTAGCTTTGCTCGGTCGCTATAGACTGGCTGTGGAACTGTCTCTGTGAACCTTCGTTTTTGCGAAACTGCGTTTTGTTGTTGTTGAATCATGATCCGACGTCTTGAATGAAGTCGATATAGTTCGAGCTTTTGATGGTTGGCTTGTCGAGCTTTACTGGGTTCTTCATCCACTGTGATGTAAGAAAACTTAGTATATAGATATATGTTTGAGCATATATTTTATATATACAGCTTATGTGAAAATTATAATGTATATATGTACATAGAGCTGTAAATCTATGCAGATACATACATATGTAGCTCTATAAGCATACATACCATCTGTATATGTATATCTACATAAAACGCCAAGTATATATCTATGTATACAAATATGTTATATGTGCCATATATGAGTGTGTGTGTGTCTGTATAGCGCTCATACCTTCAGGCTCTCGTTTTGTCTCTACTTCCATGAGCTGAAAACGTTAGCCATCTTTTTCTTGTTGAATATATACTCGGGTATTAATAGAATAAGCTAAAACATCAGATTATATTAATATGGCTATATTGTTATATGTTATCTGTATGTATATATGTATAAAAAGTGTGTGTTTCTTTGACACACTGGAATCTGCCCTAACGGATCTAGCGGAGATATCCATACCAGAGAATGCTCCTGGGGGAATGAGAAGGTCACTAGTTTCAAATACTTTCTTCAAGTTTTTCTTATGGATTGCCACAAGTATGCGTGTGCATGCGTGCGCGCGCGCACGTGTGTTTGTGTATATATATAGCTACACATAACCTGTGGGGGGGGGGTGCCCCACTGCTGAGCAGCACGCAACTGAACACTTAGAAGAATTTGTCTTCATCCTTGACGTCATATTCAATATACACAGGCAAACTCGACTTTAAGGTTCTTCACGTCCCCAATGCCACTCGCCTTCAAGTTCCCGTCCCCGTACAAACGACTATCTCTCCCATCTCTCACTGTAACAATGTTATGCCACTTACCGTCGTTGACCGACAGACTTGCAGTAACCCGGAACTGAGTCGCATAATCTCCATATACCCAAAAAGATAATCTACCACCCTTTACAGTATATAACTGGTATTCTCCGTTGTAAAGATATCCACCAGGTCCCCTCTGCTGCACTATTACGGATGGGATTTTCACCCATGCCACCACCCGCTCTTACCCGACAGTGATGCTTTCGTGCCACATGACACCACCCCCTCTCCGTTGAATGCAAGTCCACCACCTTGTTCCCAGTATGCACCAATGTGTGTAATGTATAATGTGTGTTTCCTACACACAGACATTACCTGAAATCTTTCCATTTGCTTGGCTGACAGAAGAGTCTTTAGCAACGCTGCCAGAGATCTCATCTAGCTTCCACCACCCAACAAGGTTCTGCATATTTAAATATAGAGCTTTAGTCGGATACCATACAAATGAATTAATTGCACATTGTCCACGTGGAAGTCCATGGTTTCCACGCTGTAATCTCATGTATCCATTCTCTCCCCATGATGTACCCATGAATTCTTAATTATCCAATAATCTTTTCATTTTCACTCCCGTATCTCACAATTAAAACTGATAGCGAAACTTTATCGTTACTGAGAAAATCCCTGCATGTGAACGTTGATATAACTATAACACACACGCGCACACACTTACACTCTTGTAGTTGTGGAATTCATCTGATTTTCCATCCACAACAGCACGGGCTGAATGGCAACAGCTTTGACAATGCCACTATCATTACTAGATGCCGAGACCTTCTTGTAGCCGTCGATGGAAACTACGAAACCATCCTGTCCCATTTATCAAGAGAATACAATCAACCACACTAATGTTAATACTGTATATATGCTATCTTAACTATTATATATTCATCGAGAGAATGGAGATTGTCTGCGTGTGTTTTATGTGTGTGTAAGTCATGCTTTTAAGCGCGCGTGCGCATACACACATATACACACGCTGAAGTACATAACTACTACTGCGGACCTTCTTTTTACAGGTGGCGTTAGTGCCCACGAAGGGGTAATTGGCGTCTACGTAGATGCCAGTGGCTGAATTTGCCAGATAAAAGAAAGCATACTGTGGAAATCCAGATTCACACCCTTTGTTCCCGTACTTGGTCTCACAGTCAATCAACTGTTGTGCAGAAAGGTCAAGGAATTGACCAGTTGCAATTCGTTTGGCTCACCTGCTGTTGCAAATGCCCAGCTTCCTCCTGTACATAAACCACGTGTAAGCATGTCTTAATCATTCATATACTAGAATTAGTATCTACCAATCGATTCAATTAGTTTAGTACCTCTACATCTGCCAACATTTCTAACTGATGATACGGCACCTCTGTTCCTCCAGTCTATCGAAGTGGGAACAGGATCATCACCAATCAAATCTTTCACGCTTGACCTCTCAGAACTCTTCTCATACCTCACCACAGGCATCCCTGTATTAAAATTAACATTGATATATGTATGTCAATCCCAACACACACACACACCACAGCAGAGTACCTGCGCTGTTTGAGATATCAGAGAACTCATTGAGTCCTAGCATATGGGCTGCTGCTTGTTATGCGTGTGAATACGCTCCAGCTTATTCTTGAATATTCTATAACGAAGCATCTTCTCGGAATCACTGCCATACACCTTGTTGTGCTCAACACACCAGTTCTCAAACATCTTCATTAGCCAAATCCTTCTTGGAGTACCCATAATCAACACTCGAACTTCGAACAGAAACTACGAACAGGAGCAGAGCACAGAGGAAAATGAAGCTATATGAAGAAGCCATCTTAGAAAAGAGGTGTTGTTTCACTCCCACGAGAGAAATGTGAACTTGTGACTTGTTCATTATGTAGAATAGAATATGCACTGAATTACACAGATCGTCGATCCTTTCAAGTTCACATCGTACAAGTTTATTGCTCTCCCAACAAATATGATTTAAAACCACATAACATACACACGTATATATAGTCATCGCATGGACCTTTGAAAATCCCCTGTACATTAGTACGAAACAATATCTTTCTTAGAAGAATTGAGAAAATCGATAGCTTTGGTGTGTGTTATAGCAACTCACATGGGTGTAGCTTTGGGCTGCTTCCAAGGTTCCATCCATGACAGCAGTCACGGCATCACTGACTCCTTCATTAATGTTATTATGGCTCTCTCTCTCTCTCTCACACCCATATAATACATGTTCAGACAATGTTTTATACAACGTGGTTACTGTTAGAACAGAGCTATCTCAAGAACTGCCTCCCACGCACATACAGACATACTAAAGCTAACTATGCAGTGCTTTTAGCTATATCTCACATGTCAAACTCATTAGAACTAATCAGGAATTTAAAAGTGACACATGTGTATTACTATTAACAATATATGCAGCATAGACCTACATGTTAGCACTAAATGAGTTATATGACATCACTAATGATCTCTTTAACACTTGTGTGTGTGGTTGCTGGTTACGGAGATCATCCATAATCAATGCTTGAGGATTGAACAGAAACTGAATAGCAGAAAGAACATAAAAGATAATATGTGTGTGAAGACATTTTCAACTATGTGTTATACATATTATAGCACACGTGCTATATCAATATATATATATATATATATATATTCGTATTGGAGAAACGTGAACTATGAACAACCGAATTTTTATTTTCCCGCCAGTCACCCACCTATTCCGCTCTCTCACGGACACACACAAACACACAGACGAAAATGTGGTTATAACATGTGCTGTATACATGCAAATGGATTAACAAAGTGAAACACAAATGTGTTTAATTTATGTCTTCGTCTCACAAACACACAAACACACAAACACGTGATATGGTGTTTTGAACATGCATACGGATATAAACATTAACACAGTGGAAAATCGACCTTTCATGGTTATAAACATTGTGTGTGTGAGAGAGAAAAAATATATATGTTTGTTTTGTTACTATGTTGTGCAATTAACATTAATCATTAGTTAGATTCTTTAAAGTGAAATTTAAGAGCTGCATACATGTATAATTTATTCAAACACATTATATACATTATACCACATGCATCAAGTTTTGGCTTTTGGTGTGTAGAGAGAGAGAGAGACGAAACTTGAATCAAAATGTGCCAGAAGATTTAAGACAGTGAAAATGCTTAGTGATTGCGTAAGTGCATTTAACGTACTTAGAATATCCTAATATATATTTTAATATCAATCTTAGTATATTCTAATAACTCATAACAATAATAATAAGTAGATATTGAAACTTCAAAAGCATAATAAGAAAAATATTACTATAATAATACATACAAGGTTTACCATTCATTATAAGTAAAGGTTACATAGAACGATGATGTCAGAGTTTTTACTTGGTACTACAAAGGCAGCTTGCTAGATGCCAACCCTTGAATCCCTTTATGAAAGCCCACAAAATGTGGTAAAGTAACCCATGTTAGGAACTTGTCTCTTAAGAACTCACACTCTCAGTTGGCTAAGTCCATAGTCAATGCTCACCTTGTGAGTTAAGATGTGCAGGCTAGTCGAGTTATAAGTATTGTTCTTAGCATGGCGTGGATGAGGAGGTCGAAGCAAAGCCTCAACCACTATTCTTATAGAACGCAAACTTAGGCAATCCTTATGAACGGGTTAATAGACTAAATAATTAACTAACTCTTTGGATGTGACATACCCGATCACAAAAGCGAAATCTTATCAATGATAAGAGTAGGCTAACCCGAAAGTGGAACGTACCCTTGTCGTGTGGAAGTTAGGGCGGCACAATAAAGAGTTATGCCTTGATGACACAAGCTTAACTTGCACTAGTAAGAGAATAACGAACTTTCTTTTGAATCCAAAAACACTCATTACATATACTTTACTTTATTTATGTAATGGAGCCCCCCGCCCCCATGTTTTTCTATTTGAGTAAATAAACCTAACCCCCAAGGGGGGTGGGGTTGGGCAACCCTAGGGGTGTCCCTAACCCTTTTTGACATGCCATACTCATAAAAAAACCTAATTCGGAATGTCAAATCAAGGGAGAGTTTTTAAAATGAAAGTGTTAGCTTTGCTTAGAATTTTTTATAAACACCTAACGACACCCGGCCGGACCATCATTAAATACCAAGTGCATTATGTGGGCTTGTTTTTCTACACCTAGGGTTCGTTAATACAACTTGGTAAGTAACAACAATCAACTCCAAAGAAAAAGTAAGGTCATAGCCAAAAAACTATGACACTCTTTCAGCCTTTGAAAATCTCAACGTCCTCGTTGACAGATAACTCTAACTCCAATATTAGATTAAGTAAAGAAAATTAACCAAAAACTAACAGAATCACTCAATACAAAGTCAGTCAAAGTTCACTTAGTCTACATTACCTCCCCTTTGCATTACCAAGTACTTCAAAACCATCATTCACTGAGTCATAAACTCAGTTGTCGGAGGCACCACCTGCAAAACTAGAATTTATATTAAAGGATTCTAGTTAATATTGTCTGTTAGCCTGTAAGTTAATAAGAAATAAAGCTAACTTTATTTCTCAATATCATTTTTAGCTTGAGATCTCGCCTCAAATTCCTTCACCAACTCCATTACGTTTGTAGATTCTTTAATGGTTCTCATGTCGATTCACACGTTAGATAACCCTTCCACTTGATGAGATACTCTAGCTTATGTTTTCACGACCCATAAACTTTCCTTATGCTCAATATGGATTCGAATTCATACTCTTTCTCTTCACTGACTAGTTCAAGGGGCGAACGTAAGTTACTGTATCTCTCTAAATGTTTCTCATCCTTGTGAAATGGTTCGAGTAAATTGATATGAAACACATTGTGTATCGCTACTCGCTTTACCACCTTGTACGGACCTATATAGTGCAATAGAAATTTCCTCGAAAGAGTTGTTGAAACCGTCAAGTTTCTAGTATTAAACAACACCATATCCCCAACTTAATACTCTACATCTTGCCAATGCTTATTGTACTGTTGACAATATCTTTCTTGTGCTGCATTATTACTTGACGAGCACCATCCCATGCACGATACAATTGTCTAGTGAACTCTATTACAGAGGGAACTTGAATGGCATCGTCTTTCTATAACACCATGCTCTAAGAAATTCCACCCTTGTTCCCAGTTAATACTTCCATTGGGCTACACCCAATTGCAATGTGTATCAAGTTATTATAACATATCTCAGTCATATTCAAGTGTTCAACCTAATCAAGTTGATCACCTTGAATATAGCATTTAAGATAGTCCTTGACTTCTCGGTTCACCATCTTTGTTTGACCATCTATTTGCATATGATAAGCCATACTAAACTTCAACATCGTACCAAACTATTTAAACAACGTTCCCCAAAATTTGCCTATAAATTAAGGAAACTAATTTGAAATCATCATTTTCAGTAGTCTACGTACTCTTACGACCTTGTGAAAAAAATAGCTTTGCTGCTTGTTTCACATTCACCGTCTTTACAGTTGGAAAAATGAGCAACATTTGAAAATAGATCAATCACCACCATGAGGGCATTGAAACCACAAGATTTTGACAATCACGTGACAAAGTCCAAAGTAACACTTTTAAATGGCCACTCTAGAATCAATATACACTGCAACTTTCGAGCTCATTTTTGCGATCGACTCTTCACTTGTTAAAATGTGGGGCATATCTTAACATACTCAACAACGTCGTTTATCATTCCCGACCAATAAAATCTATGTTTTAGTAGAGCCAATGTCTTATGCCTTCCACCATGTCTTGCCAAAGGAACATCTTGATGTTCTCTTAATAGCCTTTGCCTCTATATCCCTTCTGGAACATAAAGTCTCTTCTCTTTATAATAAAAAACCCCATCCTACACTGCAAAATGCACTTGCTTGGTGCATCCATTCCACTTTCATCATCTCTTTATAATTGATGAACATGTTTCCTCTTTGCTACTAAGTTCAAGGCTTCTTTAACAAACATATCTTGAGGATATACTATCACAAATTTATCTACCAAGGTTGACATTGGAATCAACATAATATGAAGATGACCCGTCCTACTGAGTGTGTTAGCTACCACATTGTCTTTTCCCACCTTATGTTAATTTTAAGTTGAAATCAAGTTAACTTTTGTTGCCATCTAGCATACTTTGATGATAACTTCGGTTGCATAGTGAAGTATTTTAAAGTTACACTATATGTTCAAACCACAATGTCATGACTTGAAAGATAATAATGCCAATACTCCAAAGAAGCAACAATAACATACATTTTCTTTTTGTGAGTAAGCCATCGGATTTGTGTGGCATCCAACTTCTTCAAGAAAAAGGACACCGGATGTACTTTTTGTTGCAATACACCACCAATTGCATGGAAGCATCACACTCTACCTCAAATGGATCTTCAAAAATTAACAACTGTAAAACCGATTCATAAGAGATAACTTATTTAAGTTTGACGAATGCCCGTTGGTACTTTGGAGTCCAATGCTATAGAATGTTCTTTGTGAGATATGTCAATGGCGCTACTATCTCTGAGTAATCTTTTATGAACCTACGATAATACCTTATCAGACTAAGAAAAAATTGACTTTATGCACGTCTTTCAAAATTGACCACTTGGTAATAGCTTAAATTTTCTTTAGATTCATGGTAACCTTTCACTTGAAATCGAGCGTCCCAAGAAATCAATCTTGGTTTGACCAAACAACAATTGGTTCTCCTTCAGTCTCTGAAACACCTTTTTCAAGTGTTGTACATGTTCTTCAATTGTTACAAAATATCATACTATGGACTCATCTAGATAGTCTCTAACAACATCATCCATCATTGTCCAAAAAGTTACTGGAGCATTGCACAATCCAAATGGCAAGACTAGAAACTCGAATGATCCATAACGCGTTTGAAAAGTTATCTTCTCAATTTCATTCTTTGCTACCAGAATCTGATAATACCTAAATCTGAAATCTATTCCTGAAAAATACTTTGCTTTCAATAGTTTATCAAACAAGTCATCCACTTGCAAAAGAAGATACTTCTTTTTTATAATTATTACATTTAGTGCTTGATAATCCACACATATCTGCATCATACCATCTTTTTTCATTATAAAAAGGATCGGTGCGTCATACAGTGATCGACTAAGCTGAATATGTCCTTGACTAATCAATTCCATTAGGTGTCTTTTCAATTCCATCAACTCTTAAGGATTTAACCAACAAGGGGCTCTTGTTAAAGGAGATAGAATCATATCTTATGATCCACCCTTTCATGTGGAAGTAACTCGAGTGGTAAGTCTAACAACATGTTCTTAAACATGTTTAAGACTTTTAAAGGACCGAAAACGGGTTTCTGATCATCTCCTATCTTAACTTCTTCGGTATCTAAAAACCATCGCAAGAATACATGTTCTCGATGTTTAACTGCCTTACGTAATTGTGTTATAAGATTCCAATACTTGTTAGTCTTCATCTTGATTGTCATTTCTTGCCACCTTTCTTTATTTAGAGTAGTAATATCCAATTGTCATTTGATCCCCTCATCTCGACCACATGCTTGTGAAACCAATACATACTTAACACAAAGTCAAACTCTGTCATATTCAAGAAAATTAAGTATAGCTTAGCTTTCCAACCCCCAATTTAGACATGAAGTGCCCTTGTTACACATCGTAGTATTCTAAGAACTTTTATTTAAAATTATTTTTTATTTCATTCATTTTATTACATCCAAATTCAATTAATGAACTAAACTAGTTGATACAAAGTTGTATGTTGTTCCGTGCCGATCATCATTCAGACTTAGTCCCCTCGTAATTTTCTTATCAGATATAGTAAAGGATTAGTTTTTTGTCTTGAATAAAAAACAAGGCAAGTTGTGTTTGACACAACAATACCTCTTCTGATTCTTCTTTTGGATTTTTAAGCATTTCAAGTTCAATAACTTCCTCTTTACCATTACCTTGAAATGACTCAACTATTGTGACGGTGCTCGAATTCTTTAACAAAAATGACCAAACTTAACACTTTGGAGCTCCGCTTGCGGACTGCGGAGGTGCAGACTTCAGGGTCGAGCCCTTGGCCTGCTGAGGTGGTGGTAAGGCTAATGGTTTTTGAGGTCCATTGAGCTTTGTTGATGTCTCCAAAAACTTTAAATTGCCAACAAAGGGACTCGCACTTTGAGCTAATAGTGACTGATTTGATCATTCTTGAACATTCTCCATTCGAACGTTAGAGGATAACTCCACAGTTTAGGTTTTGATTCATCACCTTTATTGTATAAGTCCTCCAATGACATGTCATAAGCAACCTTCTAGGCTGCCTTCTAGCAATCCCGATAATTTGTCGATTTGTACATTAAGATCTCATTTCGAGTCTTTTCATTCAAGTTAGTTATGAAGCAACTTCGAGCTTCATCATCGCTCATATTTGGGACCAAACATCGTACATTCTCAAAATGATAAATATAGTCCATTGGGTTCCCGAAGCCCCTATTTTCAAATTGTTAAATCAGCATGCAATCGCAATCTAAATCTAATGTCATCCGGCATATACTGTTTTTTGATCTTTTTTCATGCATCTCTAGCTGTTTCAGTATCCATGTTCACCTTCAATAATCCACCACCAAGTTTTAGCTTCTCCTTTGAGAAACTACTTGGCATACACAACCTTTTCTGTTTTTCTTACGAAGCGCCCTCAAAATAATTTTCCATATCATACAACTAATCATTCAAAACTTTGTAATTTTTTAAACCCATAAAATTTGAAGGCTTGACTGATTTAAACTTACTAGGACCACTGCCATCTTCATCTATCAAAGAATATGATCTAAAGGAACATGACTCTAAATCATGCTTCTTCTTTGTGTGTCTGGTACTGTGACAACCACTAGAATCCAAAGAACAACATTATCAATTCGATCGTTCAAACTAAAACATCCCCTCGAAGTTCATTTAGGGCATCCATCATTATTTCTCATCAACCAGGTCGCGGTCTAACCTTAGGGGTTGACTTAAGTTAGCTTTATTCATCTCCTTATTTTGAGCCTCTACGACAACCTCTCTACCTCATGCTCCAATTGCTTTCTCTTGCTCATCGTATTGAACCCTAGTTTCAACACTAAAAAGATTATGCTTGAAATATTCCCAATACGAAGCTAGAAACACCCTGCACAAGTTGTCATAGTTCTAACCTGGTGAGATGAATACCTGGGTAAAGATTGTGGATATGTTGGGATATGTGGGCAAAAAGACCCAAGCGGACCTGGGTCATCATGACCAGGGGCCCTCTCATAAATACCAATTGGCCCTTTGCCTAGTTTGGCATAAGGGGAGAGGGAAAGGTTGTGACACAAGTTGTACACCTACACACACCAACCTAAACCAGCACAAGACTTTTGGACATACCTAAAATCTCACGTCGACTCGCTGAGCAAGTTCTATAAAGATTGATAACTCACAGGATCAAACTTTTTATGCATACTATAAACATGTTAATCAAAAATGATAGAGGTAAATTAAGAATTTAAAGTTATTTAAACATTAAAACACCTATGACTTTAGGCAGCTCTATTGATCGTAGAGAACTTGTTCTGATACTAATTGTCAGAGTTTTTACTTGGTACCATGAAGGCACTTGCCATATGCCAACTTGGAATCAAACCCCAAGAAATATGGTAAAGTAACCCATGTTCTTAGGAACTCACACCCTCAGTTGGCCAAGTCCATGGTCAATGCTCACCTTGTGAGTCAGGATATGCACTACAAGCTGCAAGTATCGTTCCTAGCTTGGTATGGATGAAGCCAAAGTAAGGCCTCAATCACTATTCTTACAAAACATGAACTTGGGTAATCCTTTTTAGGGTGAGCGGGTTAACAGACTAAAGAATGACTAACTCCTTAGACGTGTTGGACCCAGTCGCAAAGGTGAAATCCTTCTAAAATAAGGGTAGGCTAACCCAAAGGTGAGATATACCCCTATCATGGGAAGTTAGGGCGGCAAAATGGAAAGTTGTGCCATAACGACATACTTAGCTTGCACTAGTAGGAAAATAATGAGCTCTTTTTTGAACCTAAGAACTCTCATTACATATACTCTACCTTATTTATCTTTTTCCTATTTGAGTAATGGGCTGGCACGGAATGCCAGCCCTAATGACAAGACCTAACTCCATGAGGGCAAGCCCTAGGGTTAGGTCAACCCTTTTTGGCATGCCATACTCATAAGAAAACCTAACTAGGAAAGTCAAATTTGAAGAGAGTTTTTTAAATAGAAGTGCTAGATTTGCCTAAAGTTTCTTATAAATACCTAACGACACTTTATCGAACTATCATTGGATATACAAGTGCATTATTCAGGCATGTTTCTTCTACACCTAGGATTCATAAACACAACTCATAGGTAATAATAATTAGCTCCAAAGTAAAAATAAAGTCGTAATAAAAAAATAACAACATCATCAAATTACTTTTTTGATCTAGGTGGAGGGCTTTGCAAGCAAAACCACCCAGAAACCCTGATCTGAGTGCTTAGCGGCACTCGGGCCATGTCATGTTATATTGCTGAGGCGAGGCAGGGGATGGATGTGTTGGAATCCGCAAAAACATAATTTAACATAGGTGAAAAATGAATTACATATTTTAAGATATTCAACTTAACAACTAGTGACAAAAATTTACATAATCGCTTCATGTTATATTGTTTTTAGAAAAACTTTATGAACACTTAGTCCATTTTTATTTAAATATTTTAAAAATAAGAGAAAATTATATTAAAAATTAGAAACATTAATGTAGTTTAACCTTTAAATTATTGTTTGTTTCGTTTTGAAAAGGTTTGGTTTATCCCAATATAAAATACAAATTTCTTATTATAAACTTTAGTATGTACATTTGACAGGTGATATAGTCTATGTTAAACTTGACTATTAAAACATATAGTATATTGGGACAAATAACTTTTAATATTTATCCAACATGCCTGCTTCTAGGTATGTTAGAACAGAGCTATCTCCCCACACACAAACGTATAGGAAAGCATGCATCATGTATCATTTAACAGATATATACTCCTTTTGCGTCATGTGCATATGCGTACACACGCATGCGTATACGAAAGCATGCATGCATTATCATTTAACAGAGATACTCCTTTTGCAATTATGTGCATATATGCACGCACGAGCGCCGGCATGTCTGCATCATTAGCGATCTCTAACATGTCGGAAGAGCTAGACCATGCTCGAAGTATACATAATCAATGCCAGAAACCATAGATAGTAGAAGAACAGAAGAAAAGAGAATGTATATGTGTGAAGCCATGTTCAACTATGTGTGTGATACATATAGCACGCTGTATATCCTATATATACTCATATACGTCCTGCGGAAGAAATGTCAATTGTATGTGAACTATCACAATGTACGTACGTGTACTGCACCTTACGGTTTGTCCAACCTCTTTCATGCAAAACCCGGCACTTGATACGAATCGGATTTTCATTTTCCGGTCAACCAGATATCTGATTCGCAATATGTCCCTCCACGCACTGTCTGCATGGCACTATCTCTCCTAGGTGCGATGGGAACTCTCTCTCTCTCTTCACACACACAAACACATGAAAATGTGATGCATGCTAAACATCTTCAAAGTGAAACACAAAATGTAGTTGAAATTACATCTTACAAACAATGCTAAATAGAACGTATGGTTTCACAAACTCGATCTACACCCCGCAGTGAACTTCTGCATAAAGTAATAACATGCTCATAAAACTACAGTACTCACGATATGCCTCCCACGTGTATCTTGTTCCTAATATGCTAAGAAGATTCGGCCTTTCAAAACTGAAGGTGTAAAGAAAGTCCGTGTGAAGAACCTCCCATGTGCCATAGCTTCGTTTGCTTAAAAAGATTTCAGTCAATTACAGAAGAGGCTGAGAAAATGCAGCCGGAATCTTGATATACATTTTTGGTCGAATAAGGTTTGGCTTCAGTACTATTATACTAAGGATTCTGTAGGAATTTGGCATGACATCTGTACTAATAATAACTTGACATAAAATGATTTTATTTCAGATGTATTCATATATATCACTGAACAGCACGCAACTGAACACTTGGTAGTGAAAAGGTGTTAAAACACGAGCCAAGCCCCAATATCAACTAACCTATGTTTTTGTATTTCTGGATACTATTTATACAGTTTTCTCTATAACTATATATGGTAGTTCTCCATAAGTATATATGACCTAAGCTATATATGGTCTAAACTATATATAATTGTTCTTCCAGCTTGGACTCCACACTGGATATCTCAACACTCCCACTCAGCCGTGAGAGTTCAAGATGGTCATTCAAGACCGGTGTCGCTGGGAACTATCCTTGCTCAAGGCCTTGGTCATAATATCTGCAACCATTTTGATACTAGACACATGCTTGAGTTTGATATTCTCGACTTGAACCTCTTGTTGGATGAAGTGGTACTTCACATCGACATACTTGACTTTGTCATGATGTATGGGGTTCTCTGAAGTAGCTATGACATTGGTGCTGTCACAGTATACTGTGATCGGCCTCGGAAATGAAATTCCCATGTCCTTCAGCAACTTCATCAACCACGTTGCTTCCTTGGCGCCTCTGTTACTGAAATGTACTCGGCCTCCATCGAGGAGAGTGCAATCACTCGCTATAGTCTGCTCATCCAACTGATAAGCCCATCATCCAAAAGAAACACATATCCTAAAGTGAACTTCCTAGTCTCCCTGTTTCTTGCCCAATCTGAATATGTGAAACCCACTAGATCCATTACCATGTGATCTCCTGTAGAGCTCCCACTAGCTGAATATGTGAGACAAAACCCAACTGTGCCTCGCAAGTATCTTAAGATACGTTTGACTGCTATCCAATGAGCCTCTCCTGAATTCTCTACAAACCTGGAAACCACTCCGACTACAAAAGCCAAGTCTGGTTGAATGGAAATGGCTAGATATAATAAATAACCAACTATCTACCAAAAAATGATATTTGCAGTTTGTCACTATTACCACTATAACTAAAACTAATTCTCTTTTATTTATAAATTAAAATTTTGAAAAATGTAAATGCATATAAAACAAGTAAAATAATATTATATGTGAAATATTTAGCATTTCGAACAAGAATTCAGATACAAATTATAAAGTCACAAGTGAAGTTCAAAACTTTATTTTTATATATATATGATTAAAATTTATTAATTAAGAAGAATTTTATATATATTACAAAACAAAAAATGAATATAATTTAAAAATTAAAGAAAAGAATATCTTTTATGGTTAATTTTGTTACTAGTTAAAAATTTAAATATTTGAATCATCTTTAAAAATAATTAAATTATTATCAATTTATAAAATCCAAAACATAATCAAAATACATATATAATATAATATAAATATGTTAACAATTATGGCATTTATTAATATCTGATTATTCATAATATTTATGATACCCACGTAATAAACTTCATTTTGTTTCACTTCATAATTGAAACAAAAAAAAAATAAAATTAATTATTATATTTCTAAAACTTGAAACATAACGAAACTTTAAATGAAGGTTTCAAGATAATATCATTAAGTACGGGTGGATAAAAAAATTTATTAGCTAAACTGTAAAAACAATCTCCAATGTAAGATTAAAACTTTATGTTTATTATTTAAACTGTGGTGTGAATTCAAATTAAAAATCTATTTAAAAATAATAATAAATTTTATTTGCTTCATTCAACTAAATCATAGAATTTTCTTATAAACACGTGTATGCATAAAGTTAAAAAGTCGTACTAATATGACATATGATATTCCCTGTACAACACAGAGTGTGTACCATATTATTCCTTGAAAGAATGTGTTGTGTTGCTTGCCTTTGCTAACCAATTAAGCACATTTAATTTTAAAGATTTTTTAATATTTTAGCATTTATAAGAAAGAAAAAAAAAAAAAAAAGAAATAAACATAAACATACGAAAGTATTAAAGGATTAAAGTGATTTTAGAACTCAAAATTAACCTCTAAAGAAAAAGTATAGATTCTCATTTGTGAATCACATTTTAATAATAATAAATTTAATATTATTTATTACATCTTAATGATGTTGTTAATTACTTAAAAGAGTTATACCAGATATAAATGAAAACAACAGTAATATATATAGAGAGAGAGATAACACATTTAGTCGGAGTCACTGCCTCTCTTCTTGCGCTCCTTATGTTCCTTCTTCTTCTTCTTAAGCTTGTCAATCAGTCCTCGTGTTTCTTCCCCTGCGTGGTGATGGTAGTGGTGGTCACTTGCCCACCATGGGCACCTTGCTCGGTGGTATGTACTACAATACACACGCTCAGTGTGAGTGTGTCGTACAACACATAGGTGTACACATGAGAAGATACATTTGAGGACGTCTCGCCATGAATTACGTTGTTTACCAGCACACACACACAAATGCACGCACCTACGCACGCACGCACGCACGGAATACGTCGAGAAGATTACTTTCAACATGTTTAACACACACACTGCGGAGCATCATATGCCTATGTACGCATATACCGAAAGATCATTGTTAATTGGTTTATCTCAATCTCTCTCACACACACACACGCGCGCCACACACGCATGCACAGTGGCACGATGTGAAGCATTATAACCCCAGAAAGAGGAAGATCATTTGTAAGTGGTTTATCACTCACTCACTTATCACTCTGAGATAAATGATACACTCTCTCTCCACGCATACGCACACACACACTTGTACCATGTGGAGCACCGTACGCATGGTCGGCAGTGTACGGAGCAGTAGCCTTCCTTTGCCCACCAATGTGGAGCTTCTCGCCGATCTTTTGCATCATTTTAAAACACACAAAAATTTCAAACTTTAACACAAAATCAGAAAATGAAATGAGTCTCTCATCTATCTGCTAATATACATATTTACAGGATCCCAAGAATACGCTCGTGTTCGTACGTGTTTGTAAGTGTTGCATTCATGACAAAGCCAACACTTTCATCTTTGTAAGCTGAGAAATCAGCGGTGAGATGGAACCATTAAACATGTTCTCAATAAGATGCAGATGCCTATCCCACAAAAACAAGGGCAAGCCGCCGCACGGAGAAAATTATAAGACAGGAATTCATAGGAATTCACTTTCAGGAGGCACACCATTGTCATTTGGGAGCTAAATAGCCTTAGGCATCTGAATTTTAGTGTTAACATATTTAATGTTTCATTCACCATTAATTTCTCAAGTTACAAAGTTGAAAGTGTTGACTTTATAAGGAAATTCACTCTTAAGAAGAATACCATTGACCAGGTGCCTTAGACATCTAAAACTTAATTATAACATGTTTAATAGTTGCATCTCACCTCTGATTTCTCAATTTACAAAGTTGAAAATACTGACTTTAGCACGGAATTCACTTTCATGAGGCATACCATTGCCATTTTGGGAACTAAGGTGCCTCACAATTTTGAATCTTCGTGTCAGCCGACTCAACGGTTCCATCCCACCACAGATTTCTCAACTCATGCAGCTTGATTTGTCCTCCAATTCATTCTCTACTGTTATCAGTGTGTGAGATGAAGAACATCAGACGGTTGCATCTTAATAACGTTAGTCTGACAAGCCATCTCTTCCTTCGAACGTGGGAATGATGCAGAATTTGGTTTATTTAGATCTCAGCAACAATATGTTAACTTGGGGCCTCTGCACAATACAGCCCATATTTGAGTTTCATGCTGTTCAGTGATATATATGATGCATCTGAAATAAAATCATTTTATGTCAAGTTATTATTAGTAACATATGTCATGCCAAATTCCTACATAATCCTTAGTATAATACTGAATGCATACAATACAAACCTTATTCCACCAAAAATGTATACATTTTCTCAGCCTCTTCTCTAATTCACTGAAATCTTTTTAAGCAAACAAAGCCATGGCACATGGGAGGTTCTTCGCACGGACTTTCTTTACACCTACAGTTTTGAAAGACTCATTTCTGCTGGCTATGCACTACATACATAAGTACATGTAGGCATGTATGCATGCATACATATGTATATATGTATATTTAGATGAAGGCTGAATCATTGGGAACAAGATACAATATTGTGAGGATCCTGTGTGTGCGTGTGGTGTGTGTGTGTTTGTGTGTATTTTAAAGTTTCTTATAATTAAAATTTATTTTCATTGGGATATATTAGCGAGGTAAGAAAAAAAAATTATTTATATTAAATCATTTTTCAATTTCAGGGATTTTGGCAGAATCTTCCAGGATATTCAAGATATTTTGCCAAACAAAATGTTATATATATATATATATATATATTATATATATATATATAATATATATATATTAAAATGATTCTATATACACACATCGAATGGATTTAACTCAGTAATATCATATAAATAGGACACTACTAATACGAATGGAATAATTTTCAAACAGTACAGTCTTAATATGAACTTTATATATAAAAATATATAATCATATGATATGACGAACGTAAGTAAACTTTACACAGTACAATTTAGCAAAGTATATTCACATATATACGTAGAGCAGATTTGAAACATATAATCCATCCATATATAACATAAAAACATCATATCTATGAGATTATTAAACACAAGCATTACTGAACTCCAATGTATAGCCTAATAATTAAAACGTGTTATATTATATTCCCTTTTATATATATTCCATAGACTAAAACAAAGAAAACATATAACATGAGTTCATCACTATCCACCGCGGAGGCGGAGAACCAAGTGAAGGGTAGACTCCTTCTGAATGTTGTAATCAGCCAGAGTCCGGCCGTCCTCAAGCTGCTTGCCAGCAAAGATGAGCCTCTGCTGATCAGGAGGGATCCCCTCCTTGTCCTGAATCTTATTTTGACGTTATCAATCGTATCGGAGGACTCAACCTCCAGCGTGATCGTCTTCCCAGTGAGAGTCTTCACAAATATCTGCATACCTCCACGCAGACGAAGCACAAGGTGAAGGGTCGACTCCTTCTGGATGTTGTAGTCGGCTAAGGTCCGCCCATCCTCCAGCTGCTTCCCTGCGAAGATCAACCGCTGCTGGTCCGGTGGAATTCCTTCCTTGTCCTGAATCTTGGACTTCACGTTGTCAATCGTGTCCGAAGACTCCACCTCCAGCGTGATCGTCTTCCCAGTGAGGGTTTTCACGAATATCTGCATACCTCCAAGGAGACGAACAACAAGGTGCAGAGACGACCAGTTCTGGATGTTGTAATCGGCCAGCGTCCGGCCGTCCTCGAGCTGCTTACGGGCGAAGATCAGTCGCTGCTGGTCCGGCAGAATTCCTTCCTTGTCCTGGATCTTGGTTTTGACATTCTTGATTGTATCCGAGGATTCCACCTCGAGCGTGACACCATTGCCGGTGAGCGCCTTGACGAAGATATGCATCTTTAACATGGATTGCAACTAAAGAACCCTAGGGACAGAGGTCGCTTTTATACGTGGCGACTTTTACGTGTAGGATCCGACGGTTTGTCCACGTGAGATACACGGTATTATTTATTAAATCAGATAAAATAATACTGATACATTAAAATTTATTTAATTATACACACACGTTTGTTTTCATTTATCAAAGGAATAATTTATTTCTTGGCAACGTTTCATAATTCAACTATAAATTCACCTATATATATTATGTGCATTTGAAGTATATATACTGTATATATGCACGTATACATTTAAGGTGGTGTTTAAGACTGTTTATAACTTTGTTGCACCAAGATTATTAACTTGGTTTTGGGAGCTTCTTTTATATATATATATTCATTGTAAACTCCGAAACATGAAGGGTCTTGGCAGAATATTCAAGATATTTTGCCAAACAAAATGTTAAACCAATATACATTACATATAGGGGTCATTCGCACAGCAACCTAGCCCAACTTAAATTTTTTAATTTCAACTTTGTTTGCCCTCACAAATAAGACCTAATTTTGAATTTTAAGTTTAATATATTTGACTTAGGGTTTTTGCATTAAAACGATTTCACACAAGAAACTTAAGCTACACTTATGAAAAATTATATTAAGATGTCACATTAGTTGTTCTCTACTTCGTACTCAAGTTGAAATTCAAATCTACATGGTGAAGTGTTTCATAGCAACTCATGCTTCTTTGAAAGGCACAGCACGTACCAGCCTTTATCAATGCATGCGCTAGCATGGAAGCTTTGTGGTAGAGTTATACACGAACGTCCTCAACTCCGATTGTGTATAGAAATCAGTTGTGAAAACGGTGGTCCCGTGGACATCTCTCATATCGGCTTACGTTTCACAAGGTCCACGTTGTTTCAAAAGATGGAACTCAAAGGCATTTCACCAACTGAGTTCACGTTCGCTGTCATCTTAGACGCCTGTGCAAAGCTGAGAGTTTTGCAAGGGAGACAGCTGCATTCTCGGGTTGTTGCCGCTGGTTTCAAGTCGGATCCGTTTGTCAGCAACATGGTGATGAAGATACCAGGTCTATTTTTGAGACCAAGACCAAAACTTTCATAAACTTTGCAAAACCAAGCAACAACCTACTCTTCTGAATTCTCCTCCGTCGTCTGCTCTTTAAAGTTCTGCTATAAGACGTTCCGTTCTAGTCAACCTCTATTATCTTGATATAAACTTGTTCCTGTTGGAGAAAGGCAAAGTGCACGCTATGACATTCCAGACTCAGCATCCTTGTGCCGCCAGCCTTGCCAACCAAGCTTTTGCATACGCTTTGACTCTGTTGCAGGAGCTTCATTAGCATACACTCAAAGCTCCAAGAACCGGTCCTTGATACAGTATGTCCATGGAGTTTCAACATCCAATTCTTTCACTAATTATCACAGTTAGGACCCGGAACTCTCCGACACATACATGGGAGTATTACCATCGCCCCTAGAGCTCGACTTTCCATGAGTAGCTGTGAAATTTTCTTATTCGAAATTTATGTAGGTTCCTAGTTTAAAACGACCTTAACAAAATATGCTTATAAAATGAATTATTTAATTAATATATATTTTAAGATATACTTTACTATTGGTATTTAAGTCTTTTTATTTTAAAATAAAATATTATTAGCATATTCTATGTTTTGAACCATTAAAATAGTTTAAAAAATTTAAATTTGAAATAAAATTTAAGCAATTATTATTGATTACTTTAGATATAAGATACTAATAAATTATTTTTAAAAGTTTTTAAAAAGTGAAATAAGATTTATAATTAAAGATGAGATGAAACTTTGTAACCTTTTAATTTCTTACTTATTAAACATGTAAAAACGTCCGAGGTACTAGTTACACTTAATAAAGACATTTATAAAAATGTTCTTGTCTATACATATTTGTACATGGGTACATAAATCATATATGTGTATTGTATATAATGTAATTGTAAATACATGTAAATATATTAATCCAAATAAATTAAATATTCAATGTTAATTATGTAAATAGTTTTGTGCATGGAATAAATAAACTTTACAAGTTGTCCTATTTATAATTTTGAATATTTTCTTATATTCATTTTTATTTGTTTTACCCATTTTTATAAATCTTTTTACATATTAATCGTTTAATAACTTTTAATTTGTGTGTGTGTTTTTATCATTAATGAATTACTTTTTATAACCTTACATCTTCTAAGGTTATTAAATTTATGTATGTGAGATGTTTTATTTCTTTTTATTATTATAAAAATAATATGTGTAATTAAATATATATATATGTACCTATAACTATTTAAGAATTCTTTTTAAAAGTAAAATCAATGAAATATTATATAATTAATGAAGTTAAATACATAAATTACACACAAAAAGAAATGTAATTAACTTTTAAAATTAAAATTATTTCCAAGACATTTATCATTTTATTAAAAAGAATTTTAATATATGTTTGATTTGACACTTTTTATCTTTAGTTAATGTTTATATATTTTTATGTTAAAAAGAATACGAATATTTACTTAGTAATAAAGTATTAACTTTTAAACAAAATCATGAGCTTTAATAAATATTAATATTTATTATTTTTAATATTGTTGAAAAGCTTAACATTTCATAAAAATGAATCAAATTTATAATCTTGTGAAGATTTAAAAATGTGATAAATAAAAAATAATCTTTTATATGCATTATATATATTTTAAATATATTACTATGTCTTTTTATTTCATAATGCAATAATAAGGTTTAAACACATTACAAATGATGTGTTTTATGATTGACAAGTCTTATAACACATTTTTAAACATTATGTATTTATTAAGTTGAAGAAATGATTTTTTTACTAATCTTATGTAAATTTTGTTAATTATATTATTTTAAACAAAGGTGTACCTAATGCTTATATAATTTTGAAATAAGAATGTCTAATACGTATTTGTAAAATATAAAAGTTATTTTATTTATTATATTTATTCTTTATTATTTTTTATCATAAATAAAAATGATATAAATACATTATGAGATTAAAAAATGATATTTATAGTTTGTCACTACTACCACTATAACTAAAACTAATTCTCTTTTATTTATAAATTAAAATTATAAAACATAAATGCATATAAAACAAGTAAAATAATATTATATGTGAAAATATTTAGTCCTATTTCGGATAACAATTCGGACATAAGTCATAAGCCACAAATGAAGTTCAATTTTTTTTTAAAAATATGATTAAAATTTATTAATTAAGGAGAAATTTGTATATATATTACAAAACAAAAAATGAATCTAATTTAAAAACTAAAAAAAAAAGTATCTTTATGGTTAATTTTGTTACTAGTTGAAAACTTTAAATATTTGAATTATCTTTAAGAAAATTAAATTATTATCAATTTATAAAATCCAAAACATAATCAAAATACATATATAATATAATATAAATATGTTAACAATTATAACATTTATTAATATTTAATTATTCATAATATTTGTGATACCCACATAATAAACTTCATTTTGTTTCACTTCAGAATTGAAATAAAAAATATAAATTAACTATTACATTTCTAAAACTTAAAACATAATGAAATTTTAAATGAAAGTTTCAAAATTATATCATTAAGTACGGGTGGATAGGAAAAAATTTATTAGCTAAACTATAGAAACAATCTCCAATGTAAAATTAAAACTTTATGTTATATAATTTAAACTGTGGTGTGAATTCCAAATTAAAAAATTTATTTAAAAATAATAATAAATTTTGTATGCCTCATTCAACTTAATCATCAAATTTTCTTATAACACTTGTGCAATGAGGCGTAATTATTTTTTACCAATAACTCAAAATTAATATTTATCATAATTAATTAAGATTAACTTAATTAAATGGCATATGTTAATGCATATGCTTAATCTGTAGGCAAATTTGATATCAAATCACTGTTTGCAACCAATAATTTATGCATCTCATTTTGTTATTTCACACACACATGTATTGATAAAGTTAAAAAAAGTCGTATTCGCCTATACAACACAGAGTGTGTACCATATTATTCCTCTGTGTTGCTTGCCTTTGCTAACCAATTAAGCACATTTAATTTTAAAGATTTTTTAATATTTTAGCATTTATAAGAAAGATCAAAAAAAGAAAAAGAAATAAACATAAACATTCAAAAGTATTAAAGGATTAAAGTAATTTTAGAACTCAGAATTAACCTCTATTTGTGAATCACATTTTTAATAATAATAAATTTAATATTATTTATTACATCTTAATGATGTTGTTAATTACTTAAAAGAGTTATATCGGATATACATGAAAACAACAGGTAATATATATAGAGAGAGAGAGATAACACATTCTAGTTGGAGTCACTGCCTCTCTTCTTGCGCTCCTTACGTTCCTTCTTCTTCTTCTTAAGCTTGTCAATCAGTCCCTCGTGTTTCTTCCCCTGCGTGGTGATGGTAGTGGTGGTCACTTGCCCACCATGGGCACCTTGCTCGGTGGTATGTACTACAATACACACGCTCAGTGTGAGTGTGTCGTACAACACATAGTGTACACATGAGAAGATACATTTGAGGACGTCTCACCATGAATTACGTTGTTTACCAGCACACACACACAAATGCACGCACCTACGCACGCTCGCACGCACGGAATACGTCGAGAAGATTACTTTCAACATGTTTAACACACACACTGCGGAGCATCATATGCCTATGTACGCATATACCGAAAGATCATTGTTAATTGGTTTATCTCAATCTCTCTCACACACACACCACACGCGCACACACGCACGCACAGTGGCACGATGTGAAGCATTATAACCCCAGAAAGAGGAAGATCGTTTGTAAGTGGTTTATCACTCACTCACTCACTTATCACTCTGAGATAAATGATACACTCTCTCTCTCTCCACGCACACGCACACGCACACGCACACGCACACTTGTACCATGTGGAGCACCGTACGCATGGTCAGCAGTGTACGGAGCAGTAGCCTTCCTTTGCCCACCAATGTGGAGCTTCTCACCGATCTTTTGCATCATAGAAGACATTTATATGCCTTTAAAACACACAAACTTTAACACAAAATCAGAAAATGAAATGAGTCTCTCATCTATCATACATATTTACAGGATCCCAACGCGGACGAATAGTAACCCGCCAACGCACTGAACAAGTGGCCAACTTCACACATCATCATATTTATATATGATTTGATTAGTGTTTAAAATTAGAATATTTTATTATAAAGTTCAATAGTGGAAATTTAGATAAGAATAGCATATTATAATATCCCAAAGCTGTGTGTGCGTGCGTGTGCGTGTAAGAGAGAGAGACAACAAGCAGAGATTGATATGGATGCATATTAATATTAGATATAGAAATACAAATCAAAAGAAGTTGATGCTCAAAAGGAATATACAATATAAAGTTAGTCACCAAAAACCGCTCTTCTTACTAGTCCTTGTTAGTCAAGAATTAGCAGAGATTAATGATAAACAAACCTTGTTAACTGCGTTTCTTGTTCGTATACATTGTCCAGTTTACCAACCCCTTCCCCTGCCACGGCCCCCTCGCCACCCTCTTCTTCCCCTATGAAATCCCCCACTTCCCCTTGACACCCCCACGCTTCCCCTCGACACCCCCGCTATTGCCCTGTTTAGCTGTAGCTGGTTTTGGTCCATTCTTGGCCTCTTTGTTCCCACTCCATTACTGGCCGCATTAGCACGCTTAACCCTTTAACATACACAATTAATTAGCATCTTAAACGGCATTGTGTGTGTGTTATATAAAAAAAAATGAATAATATTCTTCTCTCTCTCTCTCTCTCTCTCTCTCTTCTCTCTCTCTCTCTCTCTATATATATATATATATATATATATATTAATGTGGTTTATGATGTAGACATCATATATAGCTGTAAACTTTACACTCACTATTGACACACACACATATATAGAGAGAGAGAGAGTGCTTACCCTGTGGTTGGTGAAGAGTTAGCTTGAGGTGCTCCTTTTGTAGTCTCTTTCCACGATGGATTAAAATTCGCCGACCCACCAAGAAATACCGGTGCTCTTTGCTTTAACGGCTGCAGTGAAGTATAATCAGTATTAAGAGTTGTTTAATGTTTATAAACTTATTTACCCACCTCAGCCAACTTGGAGATGTTGTTGCAAGAGCGTAAACCAATTAAGCATGCTTTTTTTTCGCTTTCTAAACAACAGAAAACTTTATAAATTACTGCTTTATGTATATAGAAATGTTGTTAGAGTAATATTGGAGATGTTTTTGTAATCAGTTTACTTGGATTCTAATACTTACTGCTTCTGCATCGTCCTTGCCTACCACTTTGTTCATTCCCTGTGTTAATTTCGCTTTTGTCGACTTAGATAGCGTTTCAGTAACCTCCAGCCTTGTATATAGAATATACAGCATTAATATATGGTATAAAACAATGTATGTGTTTATCAAAGACTCTAAGGTATTTACTACACGTACCTTTCTATCAAATCTTTGTAAAGGTCACTAAAATCTTCTCCAAGACGATCAGACGGTTGGCCAGTCACAATCTTGTATCCGCAGAGACTATTGGTGGAATTTGGTGACTGAACAAACAAGGAGATGTAAGCATCCGTATGTATATTGTCTATATATGTATACATACACGCATATCTACCATAATACCTTAATTACATATATATTTAATTATCATAAACTCCAATACAGAGAGAGAGAGGGAGAGAGAACCTTGTGAGCAAGCTGGTGAAAAGCAAATAGTAAACATTCCACGTGCAGATAGTTGAATTCTTCCAGTGTCTTCCTCTTCGGCATGTACTTCTGCATCCACATATAACACCATATATGTATGTGTATGTGTATGTGCATATACATATATGTGCATATACACACGATGTAACGTGTACATGTGCAAAAGTACCTTCAAAAGCTGCACAATATTCGGAAGAAGATTCCTGGCATCTTGGGGTGAACAATATTGCACGCTCTCTGCTATTTTCTTCAGCAGTTCCGTCTTCTTATCTTCTGGAAGCTGCAATGTAATAATAGACGTTATAATAAACGTACATGCATATAAACATATTAACACACACACACACACACACACACACACACACACATAGTACATATGGTATTTATACCAATAAATTGAAGTACCTTGTCAAATGCGGGAAACAGATTCCTATTGATGTAGTTAAGAAATTTGCTGTTAGAAGCTCCACGCTGTAAAAATCCAAACTTAAGAATACGAAAACAATGCATACAAAACAAAATGCACACCACGCATTATGTTTATATTCAAACAGGAGTTTAGTGTGATCTGCACAGCTGGATACACAGACGCACATACACGTACCGAATAGAAGGGAATAGACATGTACAAACAAGCCAGTAACCGATCAATGTGGTCAGTGTCTTCAACCTGTAAGTAGCAAGGTTTCAATATTATCATGTACTACTTAAATATTATGCTGTGCTAGATGTATCTATCTATCTATCTATCTATATATATTGAGGCTAAAGAAATTAAGATCGAACGACTACAACACACACACAGATATCTATATATTATATTATATGTATACAATACCTTAAACTGAGCATCTAAATCCGCTTGTGACTCAACAATCTCCAATAATTCCTGAACTCGTTCCTGTGGAGCGTTCTCGCCAAAAATACTAAGACTCTTCAAAAAACTCCATGAACATTTTGAATTCTGCACCCGTGACATCTTGCAAGCACTGTTGAAATAACGAAGTTTAGATGTACAAAACGTAATGCACACCTCTCTCTCTCACACACACAACATATTATTATACCTTTTTGACGAGGTCGGTGATATGTCGTTCCATCTCCTCTTGTGGTTGGATAATCTCATTTTTCAAAGGGAAGACCTGGTTGAACACTGTTAATTATCTAATCTAGCGCATTAGTATAATCTATTTAGAGCAAACCTTATCACGTAGAAAAGAAAGCACTCTTTCCCGGAGATTCTCATCGCTGTTCTCCACGTGTTTAAACAATGCCGTAAGAGTGGCTGTAGATAAATACCAGCAATATTCAGTATCAAATTTAATATACTTCAATTGTTTACTTATGTTTATCTTTACCTTTGGCATCTTGTCTCAGAATAGACATAAGAGACTTCTGGACCGCATCCTTCTCAAGAGGTTCGTCTGGCATAAAAGTGAAGGTTTTAGTTACTATGCGTGTGTACTTATATTATATGCATACAGTTAAAACCATCAAACTTATATAGGCGCACCTGTCGCAAGAAGCTGTCCTAACACATCCGCAACCTTTGGCAGCATGTCCTTCGAGTCTTTGCAAATGGTAGCAAGTCCTCTCACTGCTTGTACCGTAATCTGAAAACCAATACACACAGTAAAAACACAAATTTTTATATAGCAGGGGACAGTTCTGTTATACAGACCCTGATTTGTCAGCAAATACTAAAAACCAAAAGAAAAATTTATTTAAAACAACTAAATCATGTATGCATTGACTCTACATGTATATAAAATTGATTAAACAGCGAGAGGGCCTGCATCTAGCCTATAATACGATTGTAAATAGACAAAGAACATAATTAAGACGTACCCCCAACTCGTTTTCTTCACATAAATCTAGCTGAGCTTCCAGACTTCGCGCAGAGAGATTGGGGAAGAACTTGAAGAACCGGGGAATGAGCTGGGCAGCAAGTTGCTTCACCTTAGTGTTGCCTGCCGATTTCGCTGCTTCAATAATCCCGAGATAATCACTTTCATTCTGCTTCAATCATAGATTATTGTAAGTTCCCCCCATATAACTCAAAAACATATACACACCTTCGATTTATCTTGAGAACTACTAAGTCGTTCCCCATACTCATACAGCATGTCAATCACGGACTTCTCGTCTGCATTAGCCATCTCTTTTCTTCCTGTGTTCTGCGTAAACAACGACCCTGCTTATACATCAAACGAATACAAGCGGAAACCTCAATCTATGGCGGCCGCTACATTCCAGTACAAAGAATGCATAATTTTCAAGTCTTGATGGGTAGATTATGGATAGGCCGCTGCATGTATACTTGAAGCATTCCAGTACTGGGTTTTAGGTACCCAAAGACATGAAATTTCGGTGACCTAATGGATGTTCTAATGCATCTATTCTGTGCTGTGTTTCTGCCCGTAATCTACACATCTGAAATTTGTGGATTCTCTATTGAAAACCAGTAGAAAACCTATGCAGCGGCATGACCATCGCCATGGATTGAACAGGGAAAATATGAACCCTATGAAATCCGCTGCTCTGGGTGCTATGTAATGCGATGCCTGATGAAGAAATCGCTACTTACCGCCGCCGTTCCTGGCGCCGATGAAATCGATTGGCTACCTGCAGCTCCTTCTCGCGAAGAACCCTAAAAAGACCGTACTGTAATCACATTTTTATCAGTACGGCAGTTCCGGGTTCGAATCCAGGCATTGGTTAATTTATTATTAATTGGTATATTCACCTGTTTTCCCTTAGTTTAAGCACATTTATATGCTTAAGAAACGTTTTGCTTGTTTATTACAATATCATAGTTAAATACTCCACAAATGATTCCACGCACACGCACGCACACACACACATATGTATATATATATATATATATATATATATATATATATTAAAGAAGATTCTTTGTGTAAAACAGGGAGCAAGAGTCTATATATATGTATTTTTTAAATTGATTTAACACTCGACAACTTTGCTTGAACAACATCAACAGCCTGGAAAACTCCCCCGCCTTCACTTTTCTGCAAAAATAAATAAATAAATAAAATAATTAAATATTATTAATTAACTATAATTAATAATTTAATTAGTTAATTTACCTTATAGAAATTTACAGCTAAAAAATTTGCATATCTATTCCCTGCAGCCTTTGCACAAACATCTAACATATCAAGCAGCCCCTGGTTGTGAATCTGCATTCTGTAATCTCAGAGGGCGTCG
>PUQB01000867.1:0-83377 GCA_003024785.1 Selaginella tamariscina | reverse complement strand
CTTTTTGCATGTTAACTAGCTCCGCCTTCTTGTTACCTGAGATAAGGGGGCAACTCACAATATCCCTACTGCTTGGGCCATCTCCTAACAAATGAGCTCGCACACGATCAACGCCACTGAGCTTGTTCACCATTGTGCAATATTTGCATGACCATAGTTTGTGGCCATGCCCCTTGCTCTCAAGCACATTTACCTCGTCCCACCACTGTGAAGAAGGATGCTTTTGCTCCTATAGTATGCTGGATTGCTGCGACATGCTTGGCAGCAGCAGGGCAGATGAGTGCCTCTCCTTCAATCCGTAGCAAATGGAGACACGGAGGCGGCTGTACACCACATGCATTTCTGTGTTATTATCCCCTCTCTCTCTCTCACACACACACATACACACAGTATGTTGATATTGTATTGATTATTTTTAATTATATAGCTTACATGAAAGAAATATTAAAATTTTTGAAAGTAATATTTAAAATTAAAATAAACTATAAACTTTTCTAATATTTAAAACCAGATCTAAACCTATCACTCACAGTCAGGTATTGAGCATTGTGCTGCCAGAATCGGAAGTGGCAGCGGTGGCGAGCAAGATCAAGGAGATGGAGTCGAAATAGATTGTTGCGTGTGCAATAACCCTAAGTTGGTGTTACCCCAACAACCATGGCCGGGATCACGACCTGTGTTCGTAACTATATACTGTTCATGAACACGGCCGTGGGAACACGACCCATGGCCGTGTTCATGAAACATGGTGAACACGGTCGGGATCTCGACTATGTTTGTAACTATGGCAGAAACTAAAGATTGTGTGAAAATCTTAAGGGACAAGGCTGACTTAAGTTTTTTGAGTATCTCCAGGCTTACTTACAACATTTAAAGAAATTTTTACTCCCTATGCGAAGGGCACCATTCACCAACAAAGTGTCCAAGCCTTAAAGATATTTCTCAGGTGATGAGACAATTCCAAGGACATTTAAGCTGGTTGTAAGACATAAAGTACAACGAAGATGGCAAGCCAACAATCCAATTCAAAGATAGTGTTCCCCATGAGAAGAAAAGGTTGAGCAAGAAAGAAGTGAAGGCCATGTACGTGGAAGTGGAGACAAGGTGAAGTGAGAAGAAAAGATTGAAATGCATGGATAGTGGACAACCATGGCTTTATTTGGATCTAAAACAGAGGACTCTCCCATACAAATTTTAGATTAGTTTGGCATAGAATGTGTGGATGGGTACTAATATATACATTTTCTACTATAGTTAGAATTGCATTAACAAGCATTATGTACATGCTTAAACAATTTCATTGATGTGCATTAGACTATGTGTATGGTGTGTGTGTGTGTCTCTATGTGTTTGTGAGAAAGCAAGAGAGGGATGTGTAGAAAGTAAACAACAAATGGCTGTTGGATGAAACAATTTTTTTCACATAATCATTGCATGTGACACAAGATGTACCAAAATAAATGAATGCCTCGGAAAAAACCCATCATTAAAATGGCAAGAAATGAATGCAATCCTTGATATGCTTCGACAATGCATGACATTGTATCTAAGAGTGCATTCATTAACACACATGTTAAAGCAAAAAACAAAGCAGGTAAGAAAATGCATATGTGAAACCTTCCTACCACGAAGGAATAAGTATAGAAAAAATTAATAAGAAAATCCTATCTAACAATAAGGATTGGTCAATAAGAAAAATCTTGTTTGTAAGAAGGAAACTTATGATGACAAGAAGTGAACGGTTGAGACGGTTGGTGTGATGTGGCACCAAGAATATGAGGATTCGGTTAAGGGCTATATAGGAGAGAGTAGCACGTGAGAGAGAGAATATACAAGAGAATAATAAGACTTCACATTTATTATATCTTTATAGTCATTTTAATAATGCAAGTGCATATTTATGATGTTTTGTGTAATATATATATATATATATTTGTCTTATGAACAAGATATTTTATGAATTTTCTCACATGGCAAATGACCAAAGCAAAATCTTATCTTTAATTTTAAAGATGAGTTAAGAGATGTGAAATATATATAAAGAGAGCTATTATCTTCACTTTATATTAAAACTTTTTATGTATTGTGCTAACAATGATTTTTACACACATGAAACTTTTATACTTTAACACATGGCGACATGGAGGTATTGTGTCATTATTGTAATATAATTTGTTTAAATTCATGAGTGAAAAGTAATTATGGTGAAAATAACTTTAAAGAAGTACAACTTGGATAATGGCTTATATTATAATCTTGATCCATTATTAATAAAGGAAAGAGATAATAGCAAGCTGAAAGAGAAGTTGCCTGTGAAGAACAAGTTAAGATTACTTGCCAGTAAAAAGTTATTGCTAAGATCATTGATTACATATCAGAAAACCGGACCACACATGAGAAAGATATTACTTGATAAACTATTAAATTGTAGGAGAAGAGGAATTTTAAAGAACTTTTCAAAGAAGAGAATTTCTTAGTAGATCGAAAGGAAGATCTTCTAAAGGTTCCCGTGTTAATACAGAGGAAGGTGATAGAAGAATGCCATTGATAATGTTTAATATAACATTTTTCTCATAATATTAAGAGGAACATTGATGTACCCAATATTTTTCGCAGGAAAGAAGAAAAATCATAAATAACACTTATTATAGTTTGAAAAATTTATAAAGTTGTATAAAGTAAGAAATGCATATAAGTTGTTTATATTTCCTCACACATTAAAAGAAAATGCATCATGTTGATATTATCAAATAAAAATGTGAAATAAGATTATGAAAAAGTAACAAAAGGTATTTTATGAAAGAAGAGTTGTTGAAAGAGCACTTAAAAAAACTTATAAATATTCTACAAAGAAAACTAAGACTATAAAAGAATACACATAATGTTTTAAAAAACATAAAAAGAAGTGTAAGCTATGTGTTATGGAAGATGCCTTGCTTCAATAGTATAAATAAAGTTTGTAAAAGTTATACATGCGTTATGCAATGACTATTCAAGAAGTTAATAAGAAAGATCTTGTTAAACACCTAAAAAGATTATGAAAAGAAGAGAAGGTAAATAGAAAACATAACGGAACGAAAAATAAAATTCTCAAAGAGAAAGGAAGATAATTCAAATGATAAGGATGAGGTGTGAAGGTTTAAAATTAGAAGGTTGATAAGAAAATGTTATTAACAATTAGTTAAGATTTTGAAAGAAAGTCATGTATATAAGCAGTTGGATACTAAGTTTAATGTGTGGAAAATTAGAAGATTTTAATGTATGTTGTTTTTAATTCAATTTAAAATTCTTATTAAGTATAAATAATTACAAGAATCTTGGTTATATTATAGATTAATGTAAATTGCAATTGCCAAAGTGTCAAATATTTGATAAAGAAGGGCATTTAGTAAAAGATTGTAAATATCAAAATGTAACTCATGTGATTGTTGTTAGATATCTTCACGAAGGCATTGCCAATATATACTTAAATTTAAATTTAGTTCTTTGTAATAAATTTATTAGTTAGTCATGTAGAAAATTTCTAGTTATATTTATTTCTTTGGACATATAATAAGAAAAACACCAAAAATAAGTGAAAAACGAGAGTCGAATGGGAACACAAAATTATGGGTTACTGCCATAATACAAAGATTTAGACGGAATACGTATAAGTAAGCTAAGCAAAATACGTATCCGTAAGCTAAGCAAAATAAGTATCAGTAAGCTAAGTAGAATATGGCTTATGCATAATGGTAAGGAGAAGGTTACATAATTGAATGGATAAGGGAAGTTATGATAACTCTTAGTACGAAAACGAAGTAAGGGTATAAATAAATAGGATAAGACTAGGAAAGTATCTTGAGTATACTATATATTGTATTATGTGTCACGACCCGATACAGGATACAGATATGCTTATAGGATATGCCTATAGGATATACCTATAAGATATGCCTACATGATATGGGACATTATTTTTAGCTCATGACTAGATTAGCCCTTGGAGTATATTTTTAGTTCATGCCTAGATTAGTTCTTGGAGTTGTGAGCATAAAAGCTCCGACCTAATTGTTGTACAATCAGTTACTATCAACACTAGTCATTCTACGATCATTCTTATCTTGTTCCTTGCTCTTGCCTTGCTTTTGAAGTCAAGCCTCCTTGTTCTTATCATGTTCTTGGGTCGTGGCTTGACAGTTTAATAGTAATTGCTTTTATAACTCCCCGATTTCCAGTTATTTTTTTTTCCTCTTTAGCTTTTCCCCCTTGTTTTCCTCCTTTCTTTCACGATCATGGCAAATTTTGAGCAATTTCAACGCGAGCACCAAATGTTGCTTCATGAGCTGGCCACTTTGCCCCAAGTGGTCACAGATCTGTAAGGTTCCACCAATGTGGCGCATGCAGCTGCTGATGCATCCTCCAAGGCTGTTGCGCAAGGCTCTCTCTCAAGCATCCGTGGTTTCCTCTTCATCAAACTCTTCTTCAGAGTCAAAGATCAGCATGCCAGAGAAGTTTAATGGCAATTGCGTCGATTTCCAAGGTTTCTTAAATCAGATCAGGCTTTTGATCAGTATGCAACCACCACTACTAGACTGATGCACAAAAGGTTGGCCTTTTGGCATCCTTACTAGTTGGATCTCCACGGGCTTGGGTTGCCCCTTTGCTAGAGCGTGACAACCCATTAATGGAAGACTTTGAAGGATTTGTGGCTGCCTTTGAAGCCTGCTTTGGAGATCCCGATAAGTACCGAACCTTAATGGAGATCATGCAACATGCCGTTCACTGCGACAACCATTTGTTCGAGCGTCATTAGGAAAAATCCCGTCAGTATTTCCTGCAAACCAATCCTGTAGTTGTAATACATGTTCCTATGACACCTTCTAGTGTAGTTCCTATGGAGATCAAATACAAGCGTGGCCCACTTTCAACTGCGGAGAAGCAACGTCATCATGGTGAGAACTTATGCTTGTATTATGGTGAAATAAGACACAAGGTGGTAAAATGTCCTATTAAAACTAGGAAGTTCAAGACGTGTGAAGTTAAAGCTGAAGTTTAGTCAAAAAACTTCAATGTCCACTTCGTCTAGGAGCTGCGAAGTTGGATGTAGGTGCAGGCTCCATTGGTGTTGCTTATACCATTCCATCACTCAAGTTTCCTATACACATTCGCCTTAATAATCGAGAGCTCAAGGAGTTTGCCCTGTTAGACATTGGTGCAAATGCATGCTTCATGGATGACACTTTTGCAACTCAGCATGGCATTCCGATGGTAAAGTTGAAGCGTGCAGTTCTTGTAGAGGTTGCATATGGTCGTCTGATTACTTTTGGTGCAGTTACCCATGCTACCACACCTCTCTCTTGTACTCATGGCGCATTCAACTTGATTAAGACTCGGACGACTCCCATTGTTTTGGGCATGCCATGGTTTGTGGTTGCAAATCCTCAGATAGATTGGAAGTCTAAAACGCTCATGTTTTCCTCTCCGGCAACTAGGATCAATCTTATACCTTCCTGCGTGTAGGATATGACCTTAGTATCTGAGGCAGTACAAACTACATGATTGACCATGCCTGTTCTTGTATCAATATTGAAGATTCCTCCTCGACAGATTCACCTCATGGCAGTTCATAGGCTCTCTCCACTCCTATAAGTTCATGGATTCATGTACAGGGTTTTTATAATCATGTATCAGTGTTGAAGGTTCCTCCTCAACGGGATCCACCTCCTATCAATTCGTCAGCACATTCGCAGGCTCTCCTCACTCTTGTGCATTCACAGACTTTTATACAGGATTCTTCTAATTCTGTACACTCGTCAACACCCACACAGGTTTTTCCCAATCATACTTCTTTTCATTACTCTGCTTCTGTTTCATCCCCCAAGATCCTTCCTTTTTTTCATTCACAACTCTCTCCTTCTCCTCTCCGAGTTCTTACCACTACTATGCATGAATTTGCCACTGATTCTGCTCCTTTTCATCTCTTTGCTTTTCAAGTAACTCCTACGTCCTCTTTTACCTCTCTTGTATATAACTCTCCTGTTTTTTAATCCCTTCTCCTCCTTCTACTTCTTCCTTGCCATTCAAGTATCACTCCTTTCAGGATATTTTTGATAAGCACAAAGCTGTAGTTCTTTTTATTCACAAGTCCTACGATTGTTCTATTGATTTTGCGGAAGGGAAGACTTCACCATTCGAACCGATTTATGCATTATCACCTATAGAATTGGAGGTTCTTCGCCAGTACATCGAGGACAACTTGGCATCCGGCTTCATTTGTCACTCAAAGTCCCTTGCAGAAGCACCTATCTTCTTTGTCAAGAAGAAAGATGGAAGTTTGCGTTTGGTTGTGTATTACAGGGGTTTGAATCAAGTCACATCCCATTGTTATTGATCCTGGAACTTTTGATTGGCTACAAGGAGCAAAGGTGTTCACGAAGATCGACTTACGAGGGGCTTATAATCTTGTACAGATTCGTCCAGGCGATGAGTGAAAGACTGCCTTTCGTACAAAGTATGGACATTTCGAGTACACGGTGATGCCTTCCGAACTTATAAATGCCCTAGCCGTGTTCCAACACATGGTGAATGACATCTTTCGCGACTTCTTGAACCAGTTTGTGGTGATCTACCTCGATAACATTTTAATTTTCTCCAAGGACCAAGCGGCACATGACAAGCATGTACGACTAGTTTTACAGAAGCTTCGCGAGTATAACTTGTATGCGAAGTTGGAGAAGTGTTTTTTCGACGAGGATACTATGGAGTTCTTGGGCTACATTGTCTCTCATGCTGGCATTTCCGTGGACATGCACAAGGTGAAGACTATCGTGGAGTGGGAGAGGCCCAAGTCTGTATGAGATGTACAATGTTTCCTTGGCTTTGCAAACTTCTACAGGCGATTCATACAGAATTCTCCAAGCGTGTACTTCCACTCATGAAACTCACCAAGCGCATAGGGGATTTCTCTTGGTCCGATAAGGCAGAACATGTATTCACAATACTCAAGGACACCTTCACGACAGCTCTAATTTTAGCACATCATATCCTTCTCATCCCTTCTTCGTTGAAGCAAATGCTTCGGACTTTGCAGTAGGTTCTATCCTATCATAAGTTGGAGAAGACAAGTTACTCCATCCTATAGCCTTTCACTCTCGTAAGTTCCTTTCGGCGAAGATCAATTACGAGATTCATGACAAGGAAACTCAAGGCCATTGTGGATTCGTTCAAGAGTGGCGACACTTCCTAGAAGGTGTTGCGCATCATGTACAAGTTCTTATGGATCATAAGAACCTGGAGTTTTTTCAACGGCTTGAGTTCTCAGTCGACGACAGGCTAGGTGGGCAGAATTCCTATCTGATTTTGTCATCGTCTACATGCCTGGTTTTCAGAATGGCAAAGCGGATGCATTGTCTAGCACTCTTACCTTGCACCGACCCCGGGCAATCCTGCATATGATTATCAAAAGCAAGTATTGTTGGGTCCTGATCGATTTCGGCTTGCAGCACTACATGTTCATCAGGCTCTAAAAATTCAACACTTTTACAGGACATCCGTTTGTAATTGACTACAGATGACTTGGCAAAGAATATGTTCACACATTAGTCCTGACATTGCAAGCTCCTCTTCCTCCAGTTCCTGTATAGACTACAAGTTGTTCACCATACAGGACGAACTCTTATACCGGGAAGGTCTCATGTACATTCCTGTTGGCATTTACAGGACTTGTGTGGTACAGGATTATCATGATACCCCAGCTGCAGACATTTTGGTGTGGCCAAGATAGTTGAGTTGGTGACTCGCAACTATTGGTGGCCTAGGTTGCAAGGTTTTGTGGAAAAGTTTGTACGGAGTTGTGACACCTGCAACAGGTCGAAGATGCCTCGTCACGCGCCTCTGGTCTTCTTCGTCCTCTTCCTGTTCCCTCTGCTCCTTGGAGATCCTTTTCTATGGATTTCCTCACAGATCTTCCTCCTCGTGGATTTGATGCAGTTCTTGTGGTGGTTGACCGTTTCACTAAATAAGCTCATTTCCTACCATGTAACAAGATGACTACATGCCAGACAACTGCTGAGTTGGTGATCCGTGAAGTGTTCCTACATTATGGTCTTCTTGAGAGCATTGTTTTGATCGAGGCCCACAATTCATGTCCAGATTTTGGCGAGAGCTTATCCGGAGTCTACAAGTTAAAGCGGATCTTTCTTCAGGATATCATCTGCAAACTAATGAGCAGTCAGAACGCACGATTCAGACCTTGGAATAGTATCTTTCCTGCTTCATCAGTTACCAACAGACAACTGGCTGAACCTTCTTCCTATGGTGGAGTTTGCTTACAACAACTCCGTTCACGCATCTATATGCCAGACACCTTTCTTCGCTCTTATAGGCTACCATCCACGTTTTGACTTTGCTCCTCATGCTTCTTCTTTTTCCGCTCCTACAGTACATGATCATTTCCAGCATCTTCGTTAGGTACAAAATGATCTTCAAGTTCATCTTTAGCAGGCACAGGAATGGTACAAGCATCATGCTGATGCTCATCGTCAGCCGGCACCTACATACAAGATTGGTAATCTCATGTGGCTTCTTCATCGGCATATTCGCACCAACAAGCCTTCTTTTAAGTTGGATTTTCAATGTTTGGGCCCTTATAAGATTGCGCTGAGGTCAATCATGTAGCTTTCCGATTAGAGCTACCATCTACTGTGAAACTTCATCATGTGTTTCACACCTCTTTGTTGGAACCATATCATCCTTCTTCTCTTCCTGTCATGCTTCTTCTCTTCCCCCTCCTGTGGTCATTGACGATAAACCTAAGTATGAAGTTGCAACCATCCTTGATTCTCGTCTTCATCGTCGCCAACTTCAATACTTGGTGGATTAGAAAGGTTATTTGCTTACGATCGCACTTGGGAACCTGCATCCAATTTACTCCATACTTCTTCCAAGGTTGCTGTCTTTCATTGGCATTATCCTACTAAACTAGGTCCCAAGACTCATGGAACTCGTCCTTAGGGAGGAGGTGCTGTCACGACCCAATACAAAATACAGAATATGGGATACGGGATATAGGATATGCCTACATGATATGTCGACATGATATACCTACAGGATGTGGAACATTATTTTTTGTTCATGACTAGATTAGCCCTTGAAGTATATTTTTAGCTCATGCCTAGATTAGCTCTTGGAGTTGTGAGCATAAAAGCTCCGACCTAATTGTTGTACAATTAATTAATATTAACACCAGTCATTTTATGATCATTCTTGTTATGTTCTTTGTTCTTGTCTTATTCTTGCTCTTGCTTTGATTTTAAAATCAAGCCTCCTTGTTCTTATCATGTTCTTAGATCATGGCTTAACATTATGTGTCTTATGTAGACATAATATAAGTTCCGTTTTACTCTCAATCGTCTTCCTTGTTTATTTCTCTATTCTATAGTATACTATTCTCTCCTTAATACTACAACATGATCCACAATGCTGTTACTTGCTACATACATATTCATTCTTACCTATTCCGACCTTCTGAAATTTAATTTTTATTATATCTGTATTCTCCTTATTCCGCTCGATCCTTATTACGGGTTGACGTGACATCACTGTTATGTTTAGTCTTACAAAAATCTTAGGTCAACAAATTTATGGTCAACTTTATCCTTAGAAAATAATTAAATATTTTTACTGTACATATACAAAAGAATGCATAAACTTATCTTTAGTGCAAACGTGCATATGCTCCTAAAATCACATTTTTACGTTTTATAATTTACTTTAACGAGAGAGGGATGTGCTTCATTTAAAACAATTATATTTCTCCTTTTCTTAATTTATATTTTATTAATTTTTCAGATTTAATAAACTGGTTTTCATAAGTCGTTCGTATTATTTGACTTATAAAAAGAAAATTATAATTATTAAGATTTACTCGATGTCTATGCTACAAGTTGGAAAGATGGTCAAGAAATGATAAATAGTGAAATTTGATGTTTTCGATTGGTCAAACTTCTTTGACGATGGAAAACTCATGGGAGAGTTCAAATAAATAAATAAATAAAACATTTTTATTTGAAGATGATCAACCGTTAAGTTAATAAAAGGAAACCCAATTAGTGGCCTTTCTAACGAAATTCCCTTCAAAAGCCCAGTTCTCCCATCCAGACCACCCAGTGGTTTCAAAGTCTCCCCTGCCCATGAATGAATACCCACAATTTCAGCTCCGTTTATTATCGTACTTTCACAAACCATAGCAGAACTGTGGTCGTAAATGAAAGTATAAAACTCATTCCCATTTCTCCATATGAACGTATTACTAAAGGGTCGACACTTATTCAATGCTTCACGCATGGCCTCGGACCAATCTCTATCATTTATTTCAACCCTAGCATTCACACTGCTAAGAAATACAGTAAAACAATTGTGCATGGCAGTGTAAGATACTTGGAGACACTAGCCATGTCTAATTAACCAAAACAACTTGAGAACTTACGAGTGTGATTAGCTTATACATGACAATGTTAATACATAGCAATCCCTGCTGATTTATTACATTATTTCCTTTATGGGAATAATGTAATAAATCAGCGGGGATTGCTATGTATTAACATTGTCATGTATTCAACTGTTGCACATGTTGTCCCTGTGTGTTCGTAGCAAATAACTATTTTTGCCATCGGGTTGCACACAGCACGTTTGTTTTCTTGTTGCATACATGATATATTATATTCAGTTTAGTTCCAACACTCTCCCTAAGTCCGGGCCTACCGTTCAGCTTAGTTCCAACAGTCCCCCCTAAGTCCGGCCCTACCGCATGCCATCCAACCATACCTCTGATACCATGTTGGAAGACGGATCTCCCAAGACCTCCTACACCAGTGTCAGATGCTTTACCATTGAGCTACTTACCTAGGTTGTGCAGAAATGTTAGAAGTGTATTCATGAGGTAAAATACAAAAGTACATTGAGACATCCCAAGGGATTTCATACTGCCCAGGTTGTGTGTATATTCAGCTTAATTCTAACAGATAGACTAAGAAAAAATGAGCTTCAGGCTTTATAGTTTCGCTTTGCATGGTTTTTTACTTGTAATTTATACAGTAAAAGCCCCCACGTCCTAGCTTTCTAAGATGCTATTACAACGGAAGAAGAAGCACTAATGTAAATGATTTATGTGATTGTTTGCCCTGGTTATTAACGACATTACAACTGATCGCACTCCACGTCAGTACACTCGTCGAAGAGGGTACATATCACTCAGTATCACGAGGGAGCTGCTGGAAGATACGATCCAAATGATTCTACGTTTGCAGATTTCTGGGACGCAGTCAAATCTATGGGACACATGTCTTTCATATAATTATCCTGGAGGAGAAGTTACCTTTGACGATGGTTCTATGCGCGTTGAAATTGTACGTCTGAGGGATGGGTTGATCAAGTACCTCAACAACAACAACACGTCTAGTAACCTGATCAAGGACGCAAACTTGCTCATATTAATGAATCGAGGATGCAAGAATAAAACATATAAGAAGAACATATGTATGTATGGTTTGTTTTTAAGTCTTGTGGTGACACATAAGATGTCAATTAAGCTTTCCCCAACTCATCTTTTTTCACGTCTCCACTCCCATTCTTCTCCCCAACATTCTCTCGAATCCCGTCTTTAGCCATCTTCTTGCTTTTCTTTGCCCCTACATTCTCATCTTTCCCCAACTTATCTCTTTTCACATCCCCTCCAGTCCCATTCTTCTCCCCAACATTCTCTCGAATCCCGTCCTTCTCATCTTTAGCCATCTTCGTGCTTTTCTTTGCCCCTATATTCTCATCTTTCCCCAGCTTATCTCTTTTCACATCCCCTGGCTTCTCTGCTTTAGCCGAACTCTTCCCACTCTTAACCATCTCACTCTTCCCCTTCTTCTCTCCAGAATTCTCTCCAAGAATCCTCTCCATCAAAACCGCGCTCTCTCACACTCCTGTTTCAACTCTCACAACATTCTCAAACGCCACCTTCCCCACCTCAACGTCTCCACATTCACTACACGCCTCAAGAACTCTCATCCACGTTTTCCCATCAACCCCAGACCGAATATGCTCAGGCATCTTCTCAAAAACCTCTAGTACCTTCTTCTCCTCCTGTATCCCGCCAACAAAGACTTAAACAACCTTGCATCTTTCCCACTAATCCATCAAACACCTCCCGAGCTTTCTCCATTTTCCCATATCTCCCATAAAACTCAATCAACGAGCTCGCTACATATACATTGGATGCATATCCGCTCTTCGAAAGCTCCTTTGTAGCCTCCTTCCTTTGTTATAATACTCCTCTTCTTCAGCAAAGCTTGAGCAAGCTTGAAAAGCTGCAACATAAGTCCTTGCATCAAGGCTAAAACCACTCTTCTTCATAAGCTCAAGAAACTCCAACGCCATCTGGCTTTCCCCATTCTCCACGTATCCCGATATCATAGAGTTCCACGTAACTGTCGTCCTGTTCTCCATTGTATCGAACACTTCAACAGCATTCTCCATACTACCGCACTTCGAGTACATGTATATTAGTGCATTCCCCAAGAACACATCACCGAACAGGTCCTCCCCGATCATCCCATGGATCTCCTTCCCTTTCTCCCTCTTCTTCATCTCCCCACATGCTTTCACCACTGCAAGATATGTACGCGAGTTTGGCACATACTCCTCATCCCGCATGCGTGTGAACAGCTCAAGAGCCTTCATATTATTATGTCACTTAAGTAGTCTCTCTCTGTCTCTGTGTGTGTGTGTGTGTGTGTCTCTGTCTCTGTCTCTCTCTCTCTCTCTCTCACACACACACACACACAAACGAACCTTATGGCTTTGCCCATTCTGAACGCATCCCGAGATGAGAGAGTTCCAAGAGACAGTGTCCCGATGAGCCATTCTTTCAAAGACCTTGATACCATAGTTCATGTGACCACACTTGGCATACACATCTATCAGTGCGTTTGAAACGTAGAGGTTCGACTCGTGGCCTGAGTCCATACCTGGGAGTGTAGATCCTTGGCAAGCTTGAAACACTCTGTCTTAGATGTTGAGCTACTGAGTATTGATACGAATAAGCGCGAGTCGGGCACTATACCGGCTTTCTTCTGCATTTGTTTGAATAAAGAGAGTGCATGGTTGGTTTCCCCAAATTCCACGTATCCCCGAACGAGCGAGTTCCACATTCCCACCGTTGGATTTGAGAACCTCTCGAAGATCTGATGGGCTTCCCCACAACCCATCATCATCCAAGGTACTATTGTCTGCTAGTCTGTGTATATAGAGATACTTATTATTTGTAGTTTACCTTCCAGATTGGAGCGAGGTACACAAGATATGACACAGAAAGAAAGCCACACAAAACACTGGAAACACGAGATGCACTTAAAGCCTGTACAACGCTGGATGAGTTACAGAGGCTCCACCACAGCCTGCCAAATCCCGACGAGAGGATCTCAAAAACACTGATAGACATGTACATCAAGCTGAGGAGCATGTCTGAAGCCCATCAGATCTTCGAGAGGTTCTCAAATCCAACGGTGGGAATGTGGAACTCGCTCGTTCGGGGATACGTGGAATTTGGGGAAACCAACCATGCACTCTCTTTATTCAAACAAATGCAGAAGAAAGCCGGTATAGTGCCCGACTCGCGCTTATTCGTATCAATACTCAGTAAGCTTGCAAGCTCAACATCTAAGACAGAGTGTTTCAAGCTTGCCAAGGATCTACACTCCTAGGTGACGGACTCAGGCCACGAGTCGAACCTCTACGTTTCAAACGCACTGATAGATGTGTATGCCAAGTGTGGTCACATGAACTATGGTATCAAGGTCTTTGAAAGAATGGCTCATCGGGACACTGTCTCTTGGAACTCTCTCACCTCGGGATGCGTTCAGAATGGGCAAAGCCATAAGGTTCGTTTGTGTGTGTGTGTGTGTGACAGAGAGAGAGAGAGAGAGAGAGAGACAGAGACAGAGACAGACAGACACACACACACACACACACAGAGAGAGAGAGAGAGACTACTTAAGTGACATAATAATATGAAGGCTCTTGAGCTGTTCACACGCATGCGGGATGAGTATGTGCCAAACTCGCGTACATATCTTGCAGTGGTGAAAGCATGTGGGGAGATGAAGAAGAGGGAGAAAGGGAAGGAGATCCATGGGATGATCGGGGAGGACCTGTTCGGTGATGTGTTCTTGGGAAATGCACTAATAGACATGTACTCGAAGTGCGGTAGCATGGAGAATGCTGTTGAAGTGTTCGATGCAATGGAGAACAGGACGACAGTTACGTGTAACTCTATGATATCGGGATACGTGGAGAATGGGGAAAGCCAGATGGCGTTGGAGTTTCTTGAGCTTATGAAGAAGAGTGGTTTTAGCCTTGATGCAAGGACTTATGTTGCAGCTTTTCAAGCTTGCTCAAGCTTTGCTGAAGAAGAGGAGTATTATAACAAAGGAAGGAGGCTACATAAGGAGCTTTCGAAGAGCGGATATGTATCCAATGTATATGTAGCGACTCGTTGATTGAGTTTTATGGGAGATGGGAAAATGGAGAAAGTTCGGGAGGTGTTGATGGGATTAGTGGGAAAGATGCAAGGTTGTTTAAGTCTTTGTTGGCGGGATACAGGAGGAGAAGAAGGTACTAGAGGTTTTTGAGAAGATGCCTGAGCATATTCGGTCTGGGGTTGATGGCAAAACGTGGATGAGAGTTCTTGAGGCGTGTAGTGAGTGTGGAGACGTTGAGGTGGGGAAGGTGGCGTTTGAGAATGTTGTGAGAGTTGAACAGGAGTGTGAGAGAGCGCGGGTTTTGATGGAGAGGATTCTTGGAGAGAATTCTGGAGAGAAGAAGGGGAAGAGTGAGATGGTTAAGAGTGGGAAGAGTTCGGCTAAAGCAGAGAAGCCAGGGGATGTGAAAAGAGATAAGCTGGGGAAAGATGAAAATATAGGGGCAAAGAAAAGCAAGAAGATGGCTAAGGACGGGATTCGAGAGAATGTTGGGGAGAAGAATGGGACTGGAGGGGATGTGAAAAGAGATAAGTTGGGGAAAGATGAGAATGTAGGGGCAAAGAAAAGCAAGAAGATGGCTAAAGACGGGATTCGAGAGAATGTTGGGGAGAAGAATGGGAGTGGAGGGGACGTGAAAAGAGATAAGTTGGGAAAGATGAGAATATAGTGAATGCCTGAATTAGTACAAAATCTTATTCATCTTCTACTGTGGTGGAAGAAAAACTTAATTGACATCTTATGTTCTCTAGGAGTCACAAAAACAAACCATACATACATACATATGTTCTTCTTATATGTTTTATTCTTTTGCATCCTCGATTCATTAATATGAGCAAGTTTGCGTGCTTGATCAGGTTACTAGACGTTGTTGTTGTTGAGGTACTTGATCAACTCATCCCTCAGACGTACAATTTCAACGCGCATAGAACCATCGTCAAAGGTAACTTCTCCTCCAGGATAATTATATGAAAGACATGTGTCCCATAGATTGTTCTCAGAAATCTGCAAACGTAGAATCATTTGGATCGTATCTTCCAGCAGCTCCCTCGTGATACTGATTGACACTAACATACATTGATATGAGCCCTCTTCGACGAGTGTACTGACGTGGAGTGCGATCAGTTGTAATGTCGTTAATAACCAGGGCAGAACAATCACATAAATCATTTACATTAGTGCTTCTTCTTCCGTTGTAATAGCATCTTAGAAAGCTAGGACGTGGGGGCTTTTACTGTATAAATTACAAGTAAAAAACCATGCCAAAGCGAAACTATAAAGCCTGAAGCTCATTTTTTCTTAGTCCCATATTACTATCTGTTAGAACTAAGTCCCTTGGGATGTCTCAATGTACTTTTGTATTTTACCTCATGAATACACTTCTAACATTTCTGCACAACTTAGGTAAGTAGCTCAATGGTAGAGCATCTGACACTGGTGTAGGAGGTCTTGGGAGATCCGTCTTCCAACATGGTATCAGAGGTATGGTTGGATGGCATGCGGTAGGGCCGGACTTAGGGGGACTGTTGGAACTAATCTGACGGTAGGCCCGGACTTAGGGGAGAGTGTTGGAACTAAACTGAATATAATATATCATGTATGCAACAAGAAAACAAACGTGCTGTGTGCAACCCGATGGCAAAAATAGTTATTTGCTACGAACACACAGGGACAACATGTGCAACAGTTGAATACATGACAATGTTAATACATAGCAATCCCCGCTGATTTATTACATTATTTCCTTTATATAAATTCTGGAAATGTATAAGCTAATCACACTCGTAAGTTCTCAAGTTGTTTTGGTTAATTAGACATGGCTAGTGTCTCCAAGTATCTTACACTGCCATGCACAATTGTTTTACTGTATCTTACACTGCCATGCACAATTGTTTTACTGTATTTTCTTAGCAGTGTGAATGCTAGGGTTGAAATAAATGATATAGATTGGTCCGAGGCCATGCGTGAAGCATTGAATAACTGTCGACCCTTTAGTAATACGTTCCTATGGAGAAAAGGGAATCGGTTTTATAGTTTTGATTACGACCACAGTTCTGCTAAGGGATGTGAAAGTACGATAATAAACGGAGCTGAAATTGTGGGTATTTCATTCATGGGCAGGGGAGACTTTGAAACCACTGGGTGGTCTGGATGGGAGAACTGGGCTTTTGAAGGGAATTTCGTTAGAAAGGCCACTAATCGGGTTACCTTTTATTAACTAGGAAATTTAAAATGTAACGGTTGATCATCTTCAAATAAAAATGTTTTATTTATTTATTATTTATTTGAACTCTCCCGTGAGTTTTCCATCGTAAAGAAGTTTGACCAATCGAAAACATAAGTTTTCACTAGTTATCATTTCTTGACCATCTTTTGAACTTGTAGCATAAAACATCAAGTAAATCTTAATAATCATAATTCTCTTTCTATAAGTCAAACAATACGAATGACTTATGAAAACCAGTTTATTAAAAATTAATAAAATATAAATTAAGGAAAGGAGAAATATAATTGTTTTAAAAGAAGCACATCCCTCTCTCGTTAAAGTAAAATATATAACGTAAAAATGTGATGTTAGGAGCATATCCACGTTTCAGAGCTATGACACACTAAAGATAAGTTTATGCATTCTTTTGTATATGTACAGTAAAATATTTAATTATTTTTTAAGGATATCAAATTTTGTTGACCTAAGATTTTTCTAATATAATTAATAAGGATATCAAATTTTGTTGACCTAAGATTTTTCTAATACTAGAACATAACACTTATCGTCTAATAAGGATCGAGAATAAGGAGAATACAAGATATAATAAAAATTAATTAGAAGGTCCAAACAGGATAAGAATGGATATGTATATAGTACGTAGTAACATTGCAGATCATGTTGCAGTATTGAAGAGAGAATAGTATACTATAGAATAGAGAAATAGGCAAAAAAGATATAGTGAAATTAAAACAGAACTTATATTATTTACACAAGGCACATAGTACAATATATAGTATACTTATCTTAGTCTATTTATCCTTACTCTCGTTTTAGTATTAATAGTTATCGATCGTAACTTCCCCTCATTCTTATCCATTCAATTATATAACCTTCTCCTTACTGTTATGCATAAGTCATAATTTATTTATCTTACTAATACGTATTTTACTTAGCTTACTAATACATATTTTGTTTAAATCTTTGTATTATGATAGTAATCCATAATTTTGTGTTCTCATTCGACCCTCCTTTTTCACTTATTTTTGGTGTTTTTCCTATTATATATCCAAAGAAATAAATAGAACTAACTACAATCTTAATAGATTTATTACAAAGAACTAAATTTAAATTTAAGTATATATCTGGTAATGCCTTCGTGAAGATATCTAGTAACAATACACGAGTTATATTTTGATTCATAAATTATCTACAATCTTTTACTAAATGCCTTTTTTTTTTTTATCAAATATTTAACATTTTGGTAATTGCAATTTACATTAATATATAATATAACCAAGATTCTTGTAATTATTTATACTTAATAAGAATTTTAAATTGAATTAAAACAACATATATTAAATCCTCTAATTTTTTACACATTAAACCTTAGTATCCAACTACTTATACACATAACTTTCTTTCAAAATCTTAATTAATTATAATAACATTTTATTATCAGCCTTATAATTTTAAATTTTCACACTTCATTCTTATCATTTGAATTATCTTTCTTTGTTTTTGAGAATTTTATTTTTCATTCCGTTATGTTTTTTATTTATCTTCTCTTCTTTTTATAATCTTTTTAGGTGTTTAACAAGATCTTTCTTATTAATTTCTTAAATAATCATTGTATAACGCATGTATGACTTTTACAAACCTTATTTATATTATTGAAACAAGGCATCTTCCGTAACACATAGCTTTTTATGTTTTTTAAAACAATGTGTGTATTCTTTTATAGTCTTAGTTTTCTTTATAGAATATTCATAAGTTTTTTTAAGTGTTCTTTCAACAACTCTTCTTTCATAAAATACCTTTTGTTACTTTTTCATAATCTTATTTCACATTTTTATTTGACTTATAATATCAATATGATGCATTTTCTTTTAATATGTGAGGAAATATAAACAACTTATATGCATTTCTTACTTTATACAACTTTATAAAAATTTCAAACTATAATAAGTGTCATTTATGATTTTTCTTCTTTTTTTGAAAAATATTGGATACATCAATGTTCCTCTTAACATTCTGAGAAAAAGTGTTATATTAAACATTATTGATGACATTCTTTTATCACCTTCCTCTGTACTAACACAGGAACCTTTAAAAGATCTTCCTCTCAGTATATTAAGAAATTCTCTTTTTTGAAGAGTTCTTTAAAATTCCTCTTCTCTTACAATTTAATAATTTGTCAAATAATGTATATCTTCCTCATGTGTGATCCAATTTTTTAATATGTGATCAATGATCCTAATAATAACTTTTTAGTGATAAATAATTTTAACTTGTTTTTCACAGGCAACTTTTCTTTCAGCCTGCTTATTATCTCTTTCCTTTATTAATAATGAATCAAGATTATAATATAGGCCATATACACACTTTATTTTTATTTAAGTTGTACTTCTTTAGAGTTATTTTCATCACAATTACTTTTCACTCATAAATTTTAAATAAATTATATCACAACAATGACACAATACCTCCATGGTCGCCATGTGTTAAAGTATAAAAAATTTATGTGTGTAAAAATCATTGATAGCATAATACATAAATATAAGCTGGTAATTAACATTAGTAATAAATTCTAATTACTATTATGCTTTTCTAATGGTGTACCGTGAGACATGGAGCTCCAATGTTTCCGGATCAGTTGTGTGATACTCTCTCTCACACACACAGACACACGCACGTGCGTTACGTGTTGTAAGGATGAGTAGTTAATTCAGTCAAATATATAACATAAATTTAAAATAATCTTTTTATAAGGTTTTAAAGTAAATATTTAAAGTTATAGTATATAAATTGGGGATTTCATCATCTTTATATATATTCCACATCTCTTACCTCGTCTCTAAAATTAAGAATAGGATTTTGCTTTGGCCATTGTCATCTAAGAAAATTCATAAAATATTTGTTCATAACACAAATAATAATAAGACTTCACATTTATTATATCTTTATAATCATTTTAATAATGCAAATGCATATTTTCTCTTGTATATTCTCTCTCACATGCTACTCTCTCCTGTATAGCCCTTAACCGAATCTTCCATATTTTTGGTGCCACATCACACCAACCTTCTCAACCATTCACTTTTTGTCATTATAAGTTTATTCTTACAAATAAGAATTTTCTTACTGCCCAATCCTTATTGTTAAATAGGATTTTCTTTTCACTTATTCATATGTGGTAAGAAAGTTTCATATATGCATTTTCTTATCTGTTTTGGTTTTTACTTCAACATATGTGTTAATGAATGCACTCTTAGATACATGCATTGTCCAAGCATATCAATGGATTGCATTCATTTCTTATCATTTTAATTATGGGTTTTTTTGGAAAGCATTAATTTATTTTTGTACACCTTGTGTCACATGCAATGATTATGTGAAAAAAATTGTTTCATCCAACAGCCATTTGTTATTCACTTTCTCTCACAAACACGTAGAGAGACACACACACCATACACATAGTCTGTATGGTAATAATGACTAATAATGGGTAATAATGGGTAATAATGCAACTATTATTACCATCCATACATTCCATGTAAAACTAATTTAAAATTTGTATGTGAGAGTCCTCTGTTTTAGATTCAAATAAAGCCATGGCTGTCCACTGTCCATGCACTCTTAATCTTTTCTTCTCACTTCGCCTTGTCTCCACTTCCACATACATGACCTTCTTGCTCAACCTTTTCTTCTCACAGGGAACACTATCCTTGAATTGGATTGTTGACTTCATCTTCATTGTACTTTATGTCTTATAACCAATTTAAATGTCTTTAAATTGTCTCATCACTTGAGAAATATCTTTAAGGCTTGGACACTTCGTTGGTGAATGGTGCCCTCTGCATAAGCAGTAAAAATTTCTTTCAAATGCTGTAAGTAAGCCTGGAAATACTAAAGAGAACTTAAGTCAGCCTTGTCCCTTAAGATTTTCACACAATCGTTAGTTTCTGCCCTCCACTCACCCAAAATCAAGAGCATCATAGAACAACAAAGTGCAGTGGATTACAACCCCATGAGAATATTCAATACACACATAGTAGACTTGCTTGGTGGCGTGCGTGCAACATACGCGAACCTTCTTCAGTTCGTGGCCAGCCAATAATGGTTCACCACGAACCCCACGGTGACAAATTGACAACAGCTGGCCAGTGTCTCTTCCTATAAGTCAATACTGATATGACTAGGTTCGCGGCGAACTCAATTGAGTTCGTGGCTCCTGCCATTGACTTTCTACTAGTCAATGCATACCACAAACTGGTTTCCCCACGTGTTTGTGGTCAGTCATTGACTAACCGATGACTCATTTTTTTAAATCAGAGAAAGGCCAGCCCCATTTATGATGATTACCGGGTATGTTATTCATATAAACAAAAAACAAAAAAGTTCTGAGTGAGCCATTCGCTTAAGTATACGTGCAAGTAACCGTTTATTTGTGTGTGTGTGTGTGTGTTTGTGTTTATATATATGCATGTTAATGTATCTTTTAGAACAGGATATACACAGGAATGGCAGACAATTTCTACACCTCTCCGTAACGTATACGTAGTAGAAAATGTAAACTCTTCTATGTTAACATAGTAGAAAATGTAAACTCTTCTATGTAAGTATGGTAACGAAGGGACTTGTATGTGAGTTGCCTTAGTATGTACTGTATAAAACAAGTTTTGTCCTCTTTACTATCGAACACGAACCACTCAAATTACACAAATGGGGCAAAGAAAAGCAAGAAGAAGGCTAAAGATGAGAAGGACGGGATTCGAGAGAATGTTGGGGAGAAGGAGAGGTGTGGAGAAGAAAGACGGGAAAATAGAGGTAAGTGCATAATCCTAACTGAATTTTTATTTAATATATACCATATATACACTTTTCAATTTCTTATTTAAGTTTTTGGACAGAAATATTATTAAAAAAAAAACCATATTTTAATATAAATGTCATGGTTTTTAGAATAAAAAAATTATTTTAAATATCATGATTTATAAACTAATTATAAATTTTTTTAAATATATTTTAAGAAGCGTGTGAAGTTGAAGTTACACTGTTTTTGATTGGTTGTTGGATGGTACACAAACCAGGAGTGCAGTTTACTTTTGTGTCCGCACGCACTGTACATTTTTCGACGTACACATCACATATACGTATATACACATGTAATCATATAATTTCTATATGTGTGTATGTAATATTTATATATGTGTGTGTGTGTGTATGTATGTATGTTGTATGTGATGGCAGTAATGCAGGATCAAAAGAGAACATAAAACAGCCTATGCCGGGGAACTTGACAACTATCTGCTGAATTATATGCTTCTTTTCCATCCTGGTCATGGACTCATACATGCTCATTATCTTCCCATCTTTCGCATCGAGTACCTTCATAACCTTCCTCACATACATTGATGGCACTCTCCCATCTCACCACATTATCCAACAAGGGGTCAGCCTGCCAGAGGAACTCTGCTCTTTGCTTCCATATCGACGAATAAAAACGAGTGAAACACCTCTTGCTAATACTGTATTTTTTTTTTACACTATTGAACATGGTATACATTTTTTTGTTAAATATGTTTCACATTATCAAATATCAAAAGTTATCGAAAATGTGAAAATCTATACTAAACAAAATTTGAAAAAAATGAAAAAAGAACCTAATATATTAGAATTTGATAAATGATATAGAAATAAGAACATAAATAAGTAGATTATACAGGTAGATGGATGGGCAAAAACCCTAAACCCTTAGGGTTTATGAGGAAATGGCTATGGCGATGGTTGTTCATGGGCGCCCTGTGGATTTCTCCTACCAAATCCTTCACTTCATAAGATACGGCTACAGGTATGCTGTATAATGCTGTGATTTTTATTTTTTTTATTAAAATGTGTAGTTTTTGTAAATGTGTGTGTGTGTGTGTGTGTGAAGATTTGCATATAAACACACACATGCACGCACATACACATAATTATCTGCTAGCTTCCTGCCCATTTAATATTTGAAACCTACACACACACATACGTGTGTTTGTTTCATCGTATGTTATAGGTGACATGTAAGGCAGAGAGCACTGCCAAGCAAACAACCAGTTCAAAGAAGACATCTGTAGACAAAAAGACATCGGTAATCTCCACACACGCACGCACGCACACATACACCCACACACTCATGTTGTTATTTAGGAAAAGAAAAACAAGCTTCAGAAGACCAGCAATGATGAAGAACACGTATACACAATTCCAAATATGTCTCAGTGGATAAAGAACGTTCCCCCAGGATTCGGAGTTGGTAAACAATATGATACACCTCTCGAGGATGAGATGATGGCCGACATTGAAAAGGAAAGGGAGCTCCGCACAATTGCAAAAGCGAAAAGAAATGAAAAGAATAATGTAAGTATACATATTATACATAGTTCATACTTCATATATTGTTAATCCTACATATGTATTATCTCTTTATGCTCGTTATGTACTTTTATGATAATATTAATCTTATTGTTATATATATTAAGGAATCTCAAGAATCCGGGAACGTCAAAGCCACTAGCCAGAATTACTCTCAATGGAGGAAAAGTTACAGATAAGAAAATCGACAAGCCTGTAGTAAGAAAACCAGGTAATTTTCTTCAACACACACACGCACGCACGCACGCACGCGCACACAACTTGAATGTGAAACAGAGCAATTACCGGATGGTGTTAGAGTGAAAGTTACTCATTTACCAAAAAAGAAGAACATCACAAGAGATCTCCAAGCTGCATTTAAGGACGTACAGGGCCTTCTACACATGAAACCAAATGAACTAGCCAACAAGAAGACTAGAGAACCTCTCTGTAAAGGATCTGCAATCCTCACTTTTGCAACCGAAAGAAACGCCAAACAGTTAAGTGTGTGTATCTGTGTGTGTGCATATATATTAATTCTCTCGTTTGTTACTAGCTTTCTGGAGAAGTTCCAAGGAAGGAGGCTTATGTTTGGGAGGCTGGAAAAGAAAGTGGGCTATGAACTGCATAGTAAGGTAGAAGTAAAGAAACCTCAAACAGGACAGAGAATGAAGATCAGGACGGAAGAGACACAGGGTTCCTCACCCCATTATTCAGGTAAACAGAACCATGTGCAGGTATCAGCTACAGATGCAGAACAGGAAAGCTCGGAAGATGATGAAGAAGATGAAGGCTATAAACTTACTGTTTCAGGCGGATCACATTCTGATATAAACGACCAGACTATTTTAGAGAACACAGAGGAGTATACAAGCTCAGAGGAGGAAGTGTTTGAAGCTACAAGCTCCGGAAATGTCCGGGACGAAATAGATGGTACAGTAGTGTTAGAAAGGTAGATGATGAGACAGTCCAGACTTCAGAAGACGAGGCAGACGAAGAGCTTACTCCTTCCTCGACTTACACTATGGAGATAGAATACAGTGAAGACAGTGAAGAATATGACAGTGAGGATTTCACATCAGACGAGGAGGGCTACGAACAAGATGGCGAACAGGAGGACATCGAGAAGCTGGTTGGCGACGGAGGGGAGTATATAGAGGTGGATGTTTCGGCACCATTGAGTGCCAAGGACCTGGATGGAGATGCAGAGCAGATTAACGAGAAGATTACTGTTCTTGAGGAGCAAATTTCTAAGCTTGAGAAGAAACTGAGGAGGAAGAAGTCCAAAGAGATCGAAGATGAGATTCGCAAGGTATGTCTGTGCCTGTTCTTATAAGCAAGACTGTGTTCTATGCATAAGCATAGAACACACACACACACACACATTTTGTCGAGTGCAGCTGAGGGAGGAGGAGAAGGGGTATTTGCGAGAATAGTTGCAGCAAGGGAGGCCTTCCGTGCAAAGAGGGAGAGAAGATTGGCAGCTGCTGAAATACACTCCAAGAAAACTGGGACGTAAGTTTGTGTGTGTTGTGTGTGTGATTTTCATATGTGACTTGTTTTCACTTGAAAACAGTAAATTACAAATAGACGAGGAGCAAATGAAAGGTGTCATCTCCAAGCACTTCAAGTAAGCCAATAAAAAGGAAAGAGAAAAACACATTTTTTATGTTATGTACTTAATATTTTGTATTATATATTGCTCTCTCTCTCTCACTCACAATGAAACACCCTAAGCACTAAACAGAGCATAGGGTAAAACCCTAAACCCTGAAAATGAGAGCAGCGGCTCGTGGGTTAGCAGGGAAAGCACTCAGACGGAATGCAGCCACAGCAAGAGGCCATACAATGCGTGAAGAATCCAAATGGCAGCGCTTCCCCCACAACCCATCATCATCCAAGGTACTACTGTTTGCTAGTCTGTGTATATAGAGATCCTTATTATTTGTAGTTTACCTTCCAGATTGGAGCGAGGTACACAAGATATGACACAGAAAGAAAGCCACACAAAACACTGGAAACACGAGAGGCACTTAAAGCCTGTACAACACTGGATGAGTTACAGAGGCTCCACCACAGCCTGCCAAATCCCGACGAGAGGATCTCAAAAACACTGATAGACATGTACATCAAGCTGAGGAGCATGTCTGAAGCCATCAGATCTTCGAGAGGTTCCCAAATCCAACGGTGGGAATGTGGAACTCGCTCGTTCGGGGATACGTGGAATTTGGGGAAACCAACCATGCACTTTTTATTCAAACAAATGCAGAAGAAAGCCGGTATAGTGCCCGACTCACGCTTATTCGTATCAATACTCAGTAAGCTTGCAAGCTCAACATCTAAGACAGAATGTTTCAAGCTTGCCAAGGATCTACACTCCCAGGTGACGGACTCAGGCCACGAGTCGAACCTCTACGTTTCAAACGCACTGATAGATGTGTATGCCAAGTGTGGTCACATGAACTATGGTATCAAGGTCTTTGAAAGAATGGCTCATCGGACACTGTCTCTTGGAACTCTCTCATCTCGGGATGCGTTCAGAATGGGCAAAGCCATAAGGTTCGTTTGTGTGTGTGTGTGTGTGTGTGTGAGAGAGAGAGAGAGAGAGAGAGAGAGAGACAGAGACAGAGACACACACACACACACAGAGAGAGAGAGAGAGAGACTACTTAAGTGACATAATAATATGAAGGCTCTTGAGCTATTCACACGCATGCGGGATGAGGAGTATGTGCCAAACTCGCGTACATATCTTGCAGTGGTGAAAGCATGTGGGGAGATGAAGAAGAGGGAAAAGGGAGGAGATCCATGGGATGATCGGGGAGGACCTGTTCGGTGATGTGTTCTTGGGAATGCACTAATAGACATGTACTCGAAGTGCGGTAGTATGGAGAATGCTGTTGAAGTGTTCGATACAATGGAGAACAGGACGACAGTTACGTGGAACTCTATGATATCGGGATACGTGGAGAATGGGGAAAGCCAGATGGCGTTGGAGTTTCTTGAGCTTATGAAGAAGAGTGGTTTTAGCCTTGATGCAAGGACTTATGTTGCAGCTTTTCAAGCTTGCTCAAGCTTTGCTGAAGAAGAGTATTATAACAAAGGAAGGAGGCTACATAAGGAGCTTTCGAAGAGCGGATATGCATCCAATTTATATGTAGCGAGCTTCGTTGATTGAGTTTTATGGGGAGATATGGGAAAATGGAGAAAGCTCGGGAGGTGTTTGATGGGATTAGTGGGAAAGATGCAAGGTTGTTTAAGTCTTTGTTGGCGGGATACAGGAGGAAAGGGATGGGAAGAAGGTACTAGAGGTTTTTGAGAAGATGCCTGAGCATATTCGGTCTGGGGTTGATGGGAAAACGTGGATGAGAGTTCTTGAGGCGTGTAGTGAATGTGGAGACGTTGAGGTGGGGAAGGTGGCGTTTGAGAATGTTGTGAGAGTTGAACAGGAGTGTGAGAGAGCGCGGGTTTTGATGGAGAGGATTCTTGGAGAGAATTCTGGAGAGAAGAAGGGGAAGAGTGAGATGGTTAAGAGTGGGAAGAGTTCGGCTAAAGCAGAGAAGCCAGGGGATGTGAAGGGGAAAGATGAAAATATAGGGGCAAAGAAAAGCAAGAAGATGGCTAAAGATGAGAAGGACGGTATTCGAGAGAATGTTGGGGAGAAGAATGGGACTGGAGGGGATGTGAAAAGAAATAAGTTGGGGAAAGATGAGAATGTAGGGGGAAAGATGAGAATGTAGGGGCAAAGAAAAGCAAGAAGATGCTAAAGACGGGATTCGAGAGAATGTTGGGGAGAAGAATGGGACTGGAGTGGACGTGAAAAGAGATAAGTTGGGGAAAGCTTAATTGACATCTTATGTTCTCTAGGAGTCACCACAAGACTTAAAAACAAACCATACATCCTCGATTCATTAATATGAGCAAGTTTGCGTCCTTGATCAGGTTACTAGACGTGTTGTTGTTGTTGAGGTACTTGATCAACCCATCCCTCAGACGTACAATTTCAACGCGCATAGAACCATCGTCAAAGGTAACTTCTCCTCCAGGAATTATATGAAAGACATGTGTCCCATAGATTGTTGACTGCGTCCCAGAAATCTGCAAGCGTAGAATCATTTGGATCGTATCTTCCACCAGCTCCCTCGTGATACTGAGTGACGCGAACATACATTGATATGTACCCTCTTCGACGAGTAGTGTACTGACGTGGAGTGCGATCAGTTGTACTGTCGTTAATAACCAGGGCAGAACAATCATATAAACCATTTACATTAGTGCTTCTTCTTCCGTTGTAATAGAATCAGGACGGGGGTTTTACTGTATAATTACAAGTAAAAACCCATGCCAAAGCGAAACTATAAAGCCTGAAACTCATTTTTTTCTCAGTCCCATATTACTGGGCAGGTACTTTTGATATGAAATCCCTTATATCTTTATGTACTTTTGTATTTGTCTGATGAATAAACTTCTAACATTCCTGCACAACCCGGGCAGCTAGCTCAGTTGTAGAGTACCTGACACTGGTGTCGGAAGTCTTGGGTTCAATCCCTGGCCTGTTCAGATTCGTTTTTCAACATGGATGGTAGGCCCGGACTTAGGGGGAGTGTTGGAACTAAGCTGAATATGTTCAGATCCGTTTTCAGATCCGTTTTCCAACACTATGGTTGGATGGCCTGTGTTAGGCCCGGACTTAGGGGGGTGTTAGAACGTTTTGCAACACTATCTATCTATCTGTATCGATATTGTACACACAGGGACAACATGTGCAACAGTTGAATATATGACAATGTTAATACATAGCAATTCCCGTTGATTTATTATATATTTCCTTTATATAAATTCTGGAAATGTATAAGCTAATCACACTAGTAAGTTCTCAAGTTGTTTTGGTTAATTAGACATGGCTAGTGTCTCCAAGTATCTATGCACAATTGTTTTACTGTATTTTCTTAGCAGTGTGAATGCTAGGGTTGAAATAAATGATAGAGATTGGTCCGAGGCCATGCGTGAAGCATTGGATAAGTGTCGAACCTATGGTAATACGTTCATATGGAGAGATGGGAATGAGTTTGATACTTTCGATTACGACCACAGTGTTGCTAAGGAATGTAAAAGTACGATAATAAACGGAGCTGAAATTGTGGGTATTTCATTCATGGGCAGGGAGAGTTTGTAACCACTGGGTGGTATGGATGGCAGAACTGGGCTTTTGAAGGGAATTACAATAGAAAGGCCACTAATTGGGTTTCCTTTAATTAACTAGGAAAGTTAAAATGTAACGGTTGATCATTTATTTTTTTATCTTCAAATAAGAATATTTTATTTATTTATTTATTTGAACTCTCCCATGAATTTTCCATCGTCAAAGAAGTTTGACCAATCGAACATAAGTTTTCACTATTTATCATTTTTACCATATTTTGAACTTGTGGCATAACACATCTTAATAAGTATAATTTTCTTTTTATAAGTCAAATAATACGAACTTGTGGCATAACACATCTTAATAAGTATAATTTTCTTTTTATAAGTCAAATAATACAAACGACTTATGAAAACCAGTTTATTAAATCTGAAAAATTAATAAAATATAAATGAAAAAAAGGAAAAATATAATTGTTTTAAAAGAAGCACATCCCTCTCTCGTTAAAGTAAAATATAAAACGTAAAAATGTGATTTTAGGAGCATATGCACGTTTCAGAGCTATAACACACTAAAGATAAGTTTATGCATTCTTTTGTATATGTACAGTAAAATATTTAATTATTTTCTAAGGATAAAGTTGACCATCAATTTTGTTGACCTAAGATTTTTCTAATACTAAAACATAACAGTTCACTGTCAACCCGTAATAAGGATCAAGCGGAATAAGAAGAATATAGGATATAATAAAAATTAAACTTTAGAAGGTCGGAACAAGGTAAAAATGGATATGTATGTAGCAAGTAACAACATTGCGGATCATGTTGCAGTATTAAGGAGAGAATAATATACTATAAAACAGAGAAATAAGCAAGGAAGATGTACTGAGAGTAAAATGAACTTATATTATGTCTACACATGGCACAAATGTCAAGCCATGACCTAAGAACATGATAAGAATAAGGAATTTTGATTTTAAAATCAATGCAAGAGCAAAGAATAAGACAAGAACAAAGAATATAACAAGAATAATATCATAAAATGACTCGTGTTGATATTAATTAATTGTACAACAATTAGGTCGGAGCTTTTATGCTCACAACTCCAAGAGCTAATCTAGGCATGAGCTAAAAATATATTCCAAGGGCTAATCTAGTCATGAATTAAAAATAATGTCCCATATCCTATAGGTATCATGTAGGCATATCCTATGGGCATATCCTGTATCCCGTATCCCGTATCCCGTATCCTGTATTCTGTATTGGGTCGTGACAGCGCCTCCTCCCTAAGGATGAGTTTCACGAGTCCTAGGACCTAGTTTAGCAGGATAATAACGCCAATGAAAGGCAGCAACCTTGGAAGAAGCATGGAGTAAATTGAATGCAGGTTCCCAAGTGCGATCGATAAGAATAACCTTTTTAATTTACCAAGTATTGAAGTTGGTGACGATGAAGACGAGAATCAAGAATGGCTGCAACTTCATACTCAGGTTTATCGTCAATGACCACAGGAGGGGGAAGAGAAGAAGCACGACTAGGAAGAGAAGAAGGATGATACGGTTCCAACAAAGAGGTGTGAAACACATGATGAAGTTTCATAGTAAATGGTAGCTCTAATCGGAAAGCTATAGGATTGACCTCAGTCGCAATCTTATAAGGGCCTAAACGTTGAAAATCCAACTTAAAAGAAAGCCTGTTGGTGCGAATATGCCAATGAAGAAGCCACATGAGATCACCAATCTTGTATGCAGGCGCCGGCTGACAATGAGTATCAGCATGATGCTTGTACCATTCTTGTGCCTGCTAAAGATGAACTCGAAGATCATCTTGTACCTGACGAAGATGTTGGAGAAAATCCTGTACTACAGGAGCGAAAGAAGAAGAAGCATGAGGAGCAAAGTGAAAACGTGGATGGTAGCCTGTAAGAGCGAAGAAAGGTGTCTGGCATGTAGATGCATGAACGGAGCTATTGTAAGCAAACTCCACCATAGGAAGAAGGTTCAGCCAGTTGTCCTGTTGGTAACTGATGAAGCAGCGAAGATACTGCTCCAAGGTCTGAATCGTGCATTCTAATTGCCCATCAGTTTGTAGATGATATCCTGAAGAAAGATTCGCTTTAACTTGTAGACTCTGGAGAAGCTCTCGCCAAAATCTAGACAAAATTGTGGGCCTCGATCAAAAACAATGCTCTCAAGAAGACCATAATGTAGGAACACTTCACTGATCACCAACTCAACAGTTGTCTAGCCTGTAGTCATCTTGTTACATGGTAGGAAATGAGCCTATTTAGTGAAACGGTCAACCACCACAAGAACTACATCAAATCCACGAGGAGGAAGATTTGTGAGAAAATTCATAGAAATGGATCTCCAATGAGCAGAGAAAACAGGAAGAGGACGAAGAAGACTAAAGGGCGCGTCACAAGGCATCTTCGACCTGTTGCAGGTGTCACAACTCCGTACAAACTTTTCCACAAAACCTTGCAACCTAGGCCACCAATAGTTGCGAGTCACCAACTCAACTGTCTTGGCCACACCAAAATGTCATGTACCCGGGGTATCATGATAATCCTGTACCACACAAGTCCTGTAAATGCCAACAGGAATGTACATGAGACCTTCCTGGTATAAGAGTCCGTCTTGCATGGTGAAAACTTGTAGTCTGTACAGGAACTGGAGGAAGAGGAGCTTGTGATGTCAAGACTAATGTGTGAGAACACATTCTTTGCCAAGTCGTCTGTAGTCAATTGCAAACGGATGTCCTGTAAAAGTGTTGAATGTGCTGGAGCCTAATGAACATGTAGTGCTGCAAGCCGAAATCGATCAGGACCCAACAATACTTGCTTTTGACATTATTGCAAGATCGCCCGGGGTCGGTGCAAGGTAAGAGCGCCTAGACAATGCATCCGCTTTGCCATTTTGAAAACCAGACATGTAGACGATAACAAAATCAGATAGAAATTTTGCCCACCTAGCCTGTCGTTGACTGAGAACTCGAGCCGTTTGAAAAAACTCCAAGTTTTGTGATCCATAAGAACTTGTACATGATGCGCAATACCTTTCAAGAAGTGTCGCCACTCCTTGAACAAATCCACAATGGCCTTGAGTTCCTCGTCATGAATCTTGTAATTGATCTCCACCGAAAGGAACTTATGAGAGTGAAAGGCTACATGATGGAGTACCTTGTCTTCTCCAACTTGTGATAGGATAGAACTTACTACAAAGTCCAAAGAATGTGCTTCAACAAAGAAGGGACGAGAAGGATCAGAATGTGCTAAAATTAGAGTTGTCGTGAAGGTGTCCTTGAGTGTTCTGAATGCATGTTCTTCCTTATCGGACCAAGAGAAATCCCCTGTGTGCTTGGTGAGTTTCGTGAGTGGAAGTACACGCTTGGAGAAGTCCTGTATGAATCGCTTGTAGAAGTTTGCAAAGCCAAGGAAACATTGTATGTCTCATACAGACTTAGGCCTCTCTTGCAGGGGACTTTAAGTGACAAATGAAGCCGGATGCCAAGTTGTCCTCGATGTATTGGCGAAGAACCTCCAATTCTGTAGGTGACAGTGCATAAATCGGTCTGAACGGTGGAGTCTTCCCTTTCGCAAAATTAATAGAACGGTCATAGGACTTGTGAATAGAAAGAACTACAGCTTTGTGCTTATTAAAAACGTCCTGAAAGGAGTGATACTTGAATGGTAAGGAGGAAGTAGAAAGAGGAGAAGGGGATTAAAAAATAGGAGAGTCAGATACAGGAGAGGTAAAAGAGGACGTAGGAGTTACTTAAAAAGCAAAGAGATGAAAAGGAGCAGGATCAATAGCAAGTTCATGCATAGTAGTGGTAAGAACTCAAAGAGGAGAAGGAGAGAGCTGTGAATGAAATAGAGGAAGGATCTTGGGGATGGAACATAAGTAGAGTAATGAAAAGAGGCATGATTGGGGAAAACCTATGCGGATGTTGATAAGTGTACAAAATTAGAAAAATCATGTACAGAAGTCTATGAATGCATAGGAGTGAGGAGAGTCTACGAATGTGCTGACGAACTGATAGGAGGTGGATCCTATTAAGGAGAAACCTTCGACACTGATACAGGATTATAAAAACCCTGTACAGGAATCCATGAACTTATAGGAGTGGAGAGAGCCTGCGGATGTGTTGACAAACTGACATGAGGTGAATCCTGTCGAGGAGGAATCTTCAATACTGATACAGGAACAGGCACGGTCAATCATGTAGCTTGTACTGCCTCAGACACTAAGGTCATATCCTACACACAGGAAGGTATAGGATTGATCCTGGCTACCGGAGAGGAAAACATGAGCGTCTTAGACCTCCAATCTATCTGAGGATTTGCAACCACAAACCATGGCATGCTCAAAACAATGGAGTCGTCCGAGTCTTAATCAAGTTGAATGCGCCATGAGTGAGAGAGGTGTGGTAGCATAGGTAACTACACCATAAGTAATCAGACGACCATATGCAACCTTTACAAGAACTGCACGCTTCAACTTATCACCGAAATGTCATTCATGAAGCATGCATTTGCACCAGTGTTTAACAGGGCAAACTCCTTGAGCTCTCGATTATTAAGGCGAATGTGTATAGGAAACTTGAGTGATGGAATGGTATAAACAACACCAATGGAGCCTGCACCTACGTCTAACTTCGCGGCTCCTAGATGAAGTGGACATTGAAGTTTTTTTACTAAACTTCAACTTGAACTTCACACGTCTTGAACTTCCTAGTTTTAATAGGACATTTTGCCACCTTGTGTCTTGTTTCACCACAATACAAGCATAAGTTCTCACCACAATGATGTTGCTTCTTCGCAGTGAAAGTGGGCCACGCTTGTATTTGTCAATCTCCATAGGAACTACTCCAGAAGGTGTCATAGGAACATGTGTTACAGTTATAGGATTGGTTTGCAGGAACTGCTGACAGGATTTTTCCTAATGACGCTCGACAAATGGTTGTCGTAGTGACAGCATGTTGCATGATCTCTGCTAAGGTTCGTACTTATCGGGATCTCCAAAGCAGGCTTCAAGGCAGCCACAATCCTTCAAAGTCTCCATCATGGTTGTCACGCTCCAGCAAAGGGGCAACCCCAAGCCCGTGGAGATCCAACTAGTAAATGCCAAAAGGCCAACCTCTTGTGCATCAGTCTAGTAGCAGTGGTTACATACTAATCAAAAGCCTGATCTGATTTAAGAGACCTTAGAAATCAACGCAATTGCCACTAAACTTCTCTAGCATGCTGATCTTTGGCTCTGAAGAAGAGGAAACCACGAAAGCTTGAGAAGAGCCTGCGCAATAACCTTGGAGGATGCATCAGCAGCTGCATGCACCATGTTGGTGGAACCTTACAGATTTGTGACCATTTGGGGCAAAGTGGCCAGCTCATGAAGCAACATATGATGCTCGCGTTGAAATTGCTCAAATTTGCCATGATCCTGAAAGAAAGGAGGAAAACAAGGGGGAAAAGCTAAAGAGGAAAAAAAAGTAACTGGAAATCGGGGAGTTATAAAAGCAATTACTATCAAACTGTCAAGCCACGACCAAGAGCATGATAAGAATAGGAGGTTTGACTTCAAAAGTAAGGCAGAGCAAGGAATAAGATAAGAATGATCGTAAAATACTGGTTGATAGTAACTGATTGTACAACAATTAGGTCGAAGCTTTTATGCTCACAACTCCAAGAACTAACTATGCATGAACTAAAAATATACTCCAAGGGCTAATCTAGTCATGAGCTAAAAATAATGTCCCATATCATGTAGGCATATCCTGTAGGCATATCTTGTAGGTATATCTTATAGGCATATCCTGTAGGCATATCCTGTGGGCATATCCTGTATCCCGTATCTTATATCTTGTATCCCGTATTCCTCGTATCCTATACAACTTTATAAATTTTTCAAACTATAATAAGTGTTATTTATGATTTTTCTTCTTTTCTACGAAAAATATTGGGTACATCAATGTTCCTCTTAATATTATAAGAAAAAGTGTTATATTAAACATTATCAATAGCGTTCTTTTACCACCTTCCTCTATATTAACATGGGAACCTTTGAAAGATCTTCATTTCGGTCTACTAAGAAATTCTCTTCTTTGAGGAGTTCTTTGAAATTCCTCTTCTTACAATTTAATAGTTCATGTGTGATCCAGTTTTCTTATATGTGATCAATAATCTTAGCAATAACTTCTTACTAACAAGTAATCTTAACTTGTTCTCACGAGCAACTTCTCTTTCAGCCTGCCTATTATCTCTTTCCTTTATTAATAATGGATCAAGATTATAATAGGCCATTATCCAAGTTGTACTTCTTTAGAGCTATTTTCACCATAATTACTTTTACTTGTGAATTTAAACAAATTATATCACAATAATGACACAATACCAAGTATAAAGTTTCATGTGTAAAAAATCATTGTTAGCACAATATAAAAAGTTTTAATATAAAGTGAGGATTTTGTCCTTATAATACCTCTCTTTATATTATTCCACATATCTTAACTCATCTCTAAAATTAAGGATAGGATTTTGCTTTGACCATTTGCCATGTGAGAAAATTCATAAAATATCTTATTCATAAGACAAATATATATATATATATATATATATATTACACAAAATATCATAAATATGCACTTGCATTATTAAAATGATTATAAAGATATAATAAATGTGAAGTCTTATTATTTTCTTGTATATTCTCTCTCTCACGTGCTACTCTCTCCTATATAGCCCTTAACCGAATCCTTCATATTCTTGGTGCCACATCACACCAACCGTCTTAACCGTTCACTTTTTGTCATCGTAAGTTTCCTTCTTACAAACAGGATTTTTCTTATTGACCAATCCTTATTGTTAGATAGGATTTTCTTATTAACTTTTTCTATACTTATTCCTTCGTGGTAGGAAGGTTTCATATATGCATTTTCTTACCTATTTTGTTTTTTGCTTTAACATGTGTGTTAATGAATGCACTCTTAGATACATGCATTGTCGAAGCATATCAATGGATTGCATTCATTTCTTGCCATTTTAATGATGGGTTTTTTCCGAGGCATTCATTTATTTGGGTACACCTTGTGTCACATGCAATGATTATGTGAAAAAAATTGTTAAATCCAACCATTTGTTGTTTTTCTAGACATCTCTCTTGCTTTCTCACACACATAGAGACACCACACACACACCATACACATAGTCTAATGGTTGAGCCTTACACATCAATGAAATTGTTTAAGCATGTACATAATGCTTGTTAATGCAATTCTAACTATAGTAGAAAATGTATATTATTACCCATCCACACATTCTATGCCAAATTAATCTAAAATTTGTATGGAGAGTCCTCTATTTTAGATCTAAATAAAGCCATGGTTGTCCACTATCCATGCATTCTCAATCTTTTCTTCTCACTTCGCCTTGTCTCCACTTCCACGTACATGGCCTTCACTTCTTTCTTGCTCAACCTTTTCTTCTCATGGGAACACTATCCTTGAATTGGATTGTTGGCTTGCCATCTTCGTTGTACTTTATGTCTTACAACCAGCTTAAATGTCCTTGGAATTGTCTCATCACCTGAGAAATATCTTTAAGGCTTGGACACTTTGTTGGACCCACGAGCCCCTGCTCTCATTTTCAGGGTTTAGGGTTTTACCCTATGCTCTGTTTTAGGGCTTAGGGTGTTTCATTGTGAGTGTGTGTGTGTGTGAGAGAGAAGATATTGACACTTTTATACCACAATATATAATACTGTAAGATGCACGTGTACATGTGCATGTGCACATACTATTATTACCATAATAAATTTTGATAGCCGTCGGATTGGATTCAATTTAGACCACTTGCTCTTGTATATAATTTAGGGTTTTTGAACTAATGGATATACACATTTGTATATTCCGAGCTCTCACATTGGTGGAGGTGAGGGGCACCTCTAATTGTCCTTACGAGTGCTTGAATTTATGTCTTTTTATCAATTTTTTTGTCTTCTTAGATTTAGCTTTTCATTGTTTAGATCTATTCCTTTCTTGTAGATTCTGTCTTTTCTTCGTACATGGATTCACAATAGGCAAATCCTTTGTCTGTGGAGTAATTACTCATGCAGTTATTGGATGCCATGCGTATGCAATTGAATAATCACTCTCAGCTGATGGCATCATTCACAGCCCAGGGTACTCCTTCTGTTCATGTTGCAAACCCCGTCCGGTCGGATTTCTTTTGTGGAAATCCTGGAGATGATGTGTACCATTGGTTTGACCACTTCACTGTGGTTGCCACATATCATTCGTGGATGGTGCTTAGTGTTTGCCTGAGTTTCCTACTTGTCTTCAAGGGACGGTTTGCAATGGTACAATGGTCTGGACGTTGCAACTCATGGAGATTGGAGTATTCTTCCAGAGATCTTCAAATATGCATTTGGGTATGCGGACGACTATGACGATGCTTTTCAGTAGTTATCGTATTCTCAGGAGCCATTTAAGTCGTGATGCAGTTTGGCGTTTGTCAAGTCACGATCCATGAATAAGGAAGTGAGCAGGATTCTGAGAACAAGGAAGCTTGACTCAGGAGTAGGATAAGGAGCAGGACAAGAACTAGGAACCAGGAGCATGAGAAAGGAACAAGACAAGAGCAGGAGGTAAGGAGCAAACAAGAACAAGGAACAAGAATGATCGTAGATTGGTGTTGATAGTAACTAATTGAGGTCGGAGCTTTTATGCTCACAACTCCAAGAGCTAATCTAGTCATGAGCTAATCTAGTCATGAGCTAAAAATGGTGACCCTTATCCTCTAGGCATATCTTAACATATCCTGTAGGCATATCCTATAGGAATATCCTATAGGTATATCCTGTAGGTATATCTTATAGGTATCCTGTAAATCTTGTATCCTGTATCGGATATTGCATCTTGTATCGGGTCGTGACATCACCTCCTCCCTAAGGATGAGTTCCACGAGTCTTGAGACCTGGTTTAGTAGGATAATGCCAATGGAAGGCAACAACCTTGGACGAAGCATGGAGTAAGTTGGATGTAGGTTCCAAAGTGTGATCGGTAGGCAAATAACCTTTCCATCCACCAAGTATTGCGTGGTGAAGACGAGAATCAAGGATGGTTGCCACTTCGTACTTAGGTTCATCATCAATGACCACAGGAGGGGAGGAGAAGGAGAACGACCAGGAAGAAAAGAAGGATGATACGGCTCCAACAAAGAGGTGTGAAACACATGATGAAGTTTCACCATAGATGGTAACTTAAGTCGGAAATTACATGATTGACCTCAGCCGCAATCCTGTAAGGGCCCAATCGTTGAAAATCCAACTTAGAAGGCTTGTTGGTGCGAATATGCGACAAAGAAGCCAAATGAGGTCACCAACCTTGTATGTAGGTGCCGGTTGACGATGAGTATCAGCATAACGCTTGTACCGTTCCTTGCTGCTGAAGATGAACCTGGAGATCATCATGTACATGATGAAGATGCTGGAGACGATCATGTATTGCAGAAATGGAAGAAGGAGAAGCAGGAGGAGCAAAGTCAAAACGTGGATGGTAGCCTATAAGAGCGAAGAAAGGTGTCTGGCATGTAGATGTGTGAACAGAGTTGTTGTAGGCAAACTCCCATTGGAAGAAGGTCCAACCAGTTGTCCTGTTGGTAACTGATGAAGTAGCAAAGATATTGCTCCAAGTCTGCATCGTGCGTTTGGACTGCCCATCAGTTTGTGGATGATATCCTGAAGAAAGATCCGCTTTAACTTGTAGACTTCGGAGAAGCTCTCGCCAAAACTTGGACATGAATTGTGGGCTCGATTAGAAACAATGCTCTCAAGAAGTTCATGATGTCGAAACACTTCGTGGATCACCACTTAGCAGTTGTCTGGCCTGTAGCCGTCTTGTTACATGGTAGGAAATGAGCTTGTTTGGTGAAATGGTTAACCACCACAAGAACTGCATCAAACCCACGAAGGAGGAAGATCTGTGAGGAAATCCATAAAAATGGATCTCCAAGGAGCAGAAGGAACATGAAGAGGACGAAGAAGACTAGAGGGTGCATGATGAGGCATCTTCGACCTGTTGCAGGTGTCACAACTTTGTATAAACCTTTCCACAAAACCTCGCAACCCATGCCACCAATAGTTGCGAATCACCAACTCAATTGTCTTGGCCACACCAAAATGTCTTGTAGATGGGGTATCATGACAATCTTGTACCACACAGTCCTGTAAACACCAACATGAATGTACATAAGACCTTCCCGGTACAGGAGTCCATGTATGGCGAACAATTTGTAGTTTGAACAGGAACTAGAAGAAGACGAGCTTGCAATGTCAGGACTAATGTGTGAGAACACATTCTTTGCCAAGTCGTCCTGTAGCCAACTGCAAACGGAATGTCCTGTAAAAGTGTTGAATTGCTGGAGCCTGATGAACATGTAGTGCCGCAAGCCGGAATCAATCAGGACCCAACAACACTTACCTTTGACAGTCATATGCAGGATCGCCCGGGGTCGGTGCAAGTAAGAGCGCATAGACAAGCGCCCACCTTGCCATTCCGAAAATCGGCCTGTAGATGATGACAAAATCAAAATGTGATAGGAATTCCGCCCACCTAGCGTCGCCGACTGAGAACTCAAGCCATTTGAAATAACTCTAGGTCTTATGATCCGTAAGGACTTGTACAGGATGTACAGCACCTCCAGGAAGTGCCGCCACTCCTCAAACGAATCCACAATGGCCTTGAGTTCCTTGTCATGAATCTCGTAATTGATCTCTGCCGAAAGGAACTTACGGGAGTGAAAGGTTACAGGATGGAGTAACTTGTCTTCTCCAACTTGTAATAGGATAGAACCTACCACAAAATCCGAAGCATCTGCTTCAACGAAGAAGGGACGGAAAGGATCATGATGTGCTAAATCGGAGCTGTCGTGAAGGCGTCCTTGAGTGCTGTGAATGCATGTTCCACCTTGTCGGACCAAGAGAAAACCCTGTGCGCTTGGTGAGTTCCGTGAGTAGAAGTACACGCTTGGAGAAGTCCTATATGAACCGCCTGTAGAAGTTTGCAAAGCCAAGGAAACATTGTACGTCTATACAGACTTGGGCCTCTCCCACTCCACGATGGTCTTCACCTTGTGCATGGAAACGCCAGCAGGAGAGATGTAGCCCAAGAACTCACAGAATCCTTGAAAAAACACTTCTCCAACTTTGCGCATACATGCCATGCTCGCGAAGCCGCTGTAGAACTAATCGTACATGCTTGTCATGTGCCGCCTGGTCCTTGAGAAAATCAAAATGTCATCGAGGTAGATCACCACAAACTGGTCCAAGAAGTCGTGAAAGATGTCGTTCACCATGTGTTGGAACACAGCTGAGGGCATTGGTAAGTCCGAAAGGCATCACCGTGTACTCGAAGTGTCCATACCTTGTACAAAGGCAGTCTTCCACTTATCGCCTGGACGAATCCGTACAAGATTGTAGCCCCTCGTAAGTCGATCTTCGTGAACACCTTTGCTCCTTGCAGCCGATCGAGAAGTTCGGATCAATGGCAACGAGTACCGATTCCGAATGGTGACTTGATTCAAACCCCTGTAGTCCACAACCAAACATAAACTCCCATCTTCTTCTTGACAAAGAAGATAGGTGCTCCTGCAGGGGACTTTGAGTGACGAATGAAGCCGGATGCCAAGTTGTCCTCGATGTACTGGCGAAGAACCTCCAATTCTGTGGTGACAATGCATAAATCGGTCCGAACGGTGGAGTCTTTCCTTCGCAAGATCAATAGGACAGTCGTAGGACCTGTGAACAGGAAGAACTGTAGCCTTGTGCTTGTCAAAAACGTCCTGAAAGGAGTGATACTTGGATGGTAGGGAAGAAGGAGGAGAAGGAGAAGGAGCAAAGAAGGAGATTGAAAAACAGAGAGTCAGATACAGGAAAGGTAGAAGAGACGTAGGAGTTACTTGAAAGGCAAAAAGGTGAAAAGGAAGGATCAGTGGCAAGTTCATGCATGGTAGTGGTAAGAACTCGGAGAGGAGGAGGGAGCTGTGACTGAAAAAGAGGAAGGATTTGGGGGTGGAACAGAAGCAGAGTAATGAAAAGAGGTAGGATTGGGAAAAACCTGTGATGTTGACAAGTGTACAAGATTGGAAGAATTCTGTACAGAATTCCGTGGATGCACAGGAGTGAGGAGAGCCTGCGAGTGTGCTGATGAACCAACAGGATGTGGATCCTGTTGAGGAGGAACCTTCGACACTAATACAGGATTGAAGAACCTTGTATAAGAATTTGGCAACTTACAGGAGTGGAGAGAGCTTGCGGATGTGTTGAGGAACTGACATGAGGTGAATCTTGTCGAGGAGGAGTCTTCAACACTGATACAGAACATGCACAGTCAATCCTGTAGCTTGTACTGCCTCACACTAAGAACGTATCTTACACGCAGGAAGGTATAGGATTAATCCTGGCTGCCAGAGAGGAAAACGTGAGCGTCCTAGACCTCCAATCGATCTGAGGATTTGCAACCACGAACCATGGCATGCCTAAAATGATGGGAGTCGACCGAGTCTTGATCAAGTTGAAGGAAATCGAACAGTTGAATGCGCCATGACTGCAAGAGAAAGGTGTGTAGCATGGGTAACTGCGCCAAAAGCAATCAAATGACCATCGGCCATCTTTACAAGAACTGCACGCTTCAACTTCACCACCGGAATACCATGTTGAGTTGCAAACGTGTCATCCATGAAGCATGTATTTGCACTAGTGTTTAACAGGGCAAACTCCTTGAGCTCTCGATTATTGAGATGAATGTGTACAGGAAACTTGATTGATGGAATGGTATGAGTAGCACCAATGGAGCCTGCACCTATGTCCAACTTTGCGGCTCCTAGACGAAGTGACATTGAAGTTTTCCGACTGAACTTCAGCTTCAACTTCACATGTCTTGAACTTCTTGGCTTTAATAGACATTTGCACACCTTATGTCCTGCTTCACCACAATACAAGCATAGATTTTCACTACGGCGACGTTGCTTCTTAGCAGCGGAAAGTGAGTCACGCTTGTATTTCTCAACCTCCATAGGAACTACTCTAGAAGGTGTCATAGGAACATATACCATAGCTACAGGATTGGTTTGCAGAACTGTTGACGGATTTTTCTGATGACGCTCGAACAAACGGTTGTCGCAGCGAACGGCTTGTTGCATGATCTCCGCTAATGTTTGGACATCTAGTAATGTAAGGAGAAGGTCCTTCACGTCATCCTCAACCCAAAATGGAAATGTTCATTAATGCAGTCTCGTCCCATGGAATGTTCGTGCAAAGTTGCTAAAATTCGGATGCATAAATAGAAGCTAGTCGAGATCCTTGTGTGAGCTTGCTAACTTCGTGCATGTGAAACGGTACTTGTCGAGATCTCCAAAGCAGGCTTTAAAGGCAGCCACAAATCCTTCAAAGTCCTCCATTAATGAGTCGTCACGCTCTAGCAAAGGGGCAACCCAAGCCCGTGGAGATCCAACTAATAAGGATGCCAAAAAGCCAACCTTTTGCATCAGTCGAGTAGTGATGTGGTTGCATGCGGATCGAAAGCCTGATCTGATTTAGGAACCTTGGAAATCGGTGCGATTGCCACTAAACTTTTCCGGCATGTTAATCTTCAGCTCTGAAGAAGTGTTCAATGGAGAGAAAACCACGGATGCTTGAGAGAGAGCATGCGTAGCAACCTTGGAAGATGCATCAGCAGCTGCATGCGCCGCGGTGGTGGAACCTTGCATATCTGTGACCACTTGGCACAAAGTGGCCAACTCGTGAAGCAATATTTGGTGCTCACGTTGAAAGTGCTCAAAATCAGCCATGATCTATGAAAGGAAAAAGGAAGAAGGAAAACCAAGGAAAAAAAAAGTAGCTGGAATCGGAAAGTTATGAAAGCAGTTACTATCAAACTGTCAAGCCACAATCCAGGAACAAGAAGTGAGCAGGATTTCGAGAACAAGGAAGCTTGACTCAGGAACAGGACAAGGAGCAGGACAGGAACTGGAGTAGGACAAGAACTAGGAACCAGAAGTAGGATGAGAACCAGGAACAAGACAAGAGCAGGAGGTAAGGAGCAAACAAGAGCAAAACAAGAACAAGGAACAAGAATGATCGTAGAATGACTGTGTTGATAGTAACTGATTGTACAATAATTAGGTCGAAGCTTTTATGCTCATAACTCCAAGAGCTAATCTAGTCATGAGCCTAATCTAGTCATGAGCTTAAAATGGTGACCCTTATCCTCTAAACATATCTTGTAGCATATTCTGTAGGCATATCTTCCTGTAGAATATCATGTAAGCATATCTTGTAAGTATATCCTATAGGCATATCCTGTAACCATATCCTGTATCCTTATCCAGAATCCTGCATCTTGTATCCAGTCGTAACTGTGTTCGCTTTTGAAGCCTTTTGCTGCGTGCAAAACCTAACATGTTGGAACATATCAAGTTAGGTATGTTGTGGCTAGCACTTCGTCAAGACCTTGTGGGGCTTGTGCATGCACTAGCTCCAGTGACTCTTGACGAACTTTGAGGCTGGCACAACGATATGAGTTGTCACCTCTCCCACTTGCACCTTCACGTGCTCTCGTTCCACTTCATGTTGGGGATGAACTTGCTCCGATGGAGGTTGAGGTTGTTGCCGCTCGTGTACTAGCACAAGGTTGGGCCCGTGGATGAGGACGTGGACGTGCAGTTCATTGTTGGGCATGTGTTGAGGTTGGACACACATATCGGCGTTCAACGGTTCCATTGGCATCTCCCATTTCTAGGGTGGAGGCCATGGCGTCAACAACGTCGATTGGTGTTGCTGCAGTGGAAGTTGTGATGCGGTGGATCTTCTGGGAAATGACAAATCGCACGAGTAGAGGAGGGTCCTCGTGCGAATAAATTAGTGACCCCTTCGTCTTTCTTTTGGGAGTATCATCAAGGGGTTCACTCGGCACTAAATCATCCGGTCTTCACTTTTCAATCTCGATTTAATCACACACCACATCTTATTTTCTTTCAGTGTTGGTGGATACAGGTTCGAGTTTGTCCTTTATTTCTCAATCTGTTGTTACACGTTGCAGCCTTCATTTGCGTGTGCGGTAGAACCAGTCTTCATTATGTACGGCAACGGACACTCATGCTTGTTCGCAAGATGAAGTTGACATTGTTATTCGTGTGGACGATTGTGAGCTTGAGGTTCAATCTTTGCGGATGGTGTCGAGTTAAGCTTTTTACCTTATCCTTGGTATGGATTGGTTGACTGGCAATCATGCCAAGTGTAACTTTGAAAAGTCTCTCCCATGTTTGACTCTCCCTCGTATTTCTTTCATTCCTCTTACTTCTATTCCACTTCGTTTATCTGCTTCCACCTCTGCTTCCATCACTTTTGTCTCACCCCTACTTCCAACCATTTTCCCTTCATGTTCTTCTTTCCTTCTCTGGATCCATCAGATGATCGTTGTGCTGCAATTGTTAATTAACTCAAGAAGGAGTATGCTGATCTTTTCAACTTTAACTTGTCATCTGGGGCCAAGATTGCGACACGCCACCCTATTCCAACTGGAGAAGCTAGCCAATCAAGGTACCTGTTCGGCGTCGATCACCAAAGGAGCTTAAGATCTTACGAGCGAATGTCAAAGAGATGTTGGAGAAGGGTTATCCGGAAATCTTGAAGTCCTTGGGCGTGCGAACCTCATCTTGTGACGAAGCCTGATGGAGCGTTCGATTCTGCATTGACTATCGCCCATTAAATGAGGTAACGTCTCAGATGTGTACCCACTTCCTCATACTGCAGACCTTTTGGATCGACTGGGGGCAGCCGTTGGTTCACCAAGTTAGATCTCGCCTCTGGATATTGGCAAGTTTCGATGGCTGACATGGACATTCCCAAGACTGTTTTCGAACACCATTTGGCTTGTATGAGTTCCTGGTGATGCCTTTTGGTTTGAGCAATGCTCCAGCAACTTTTCAGTGTATGATGGACGAGGTTTTTGTGACATGCCAGAGGACTGCCAATTTCATTAATGATATTTTGATCCATTTGGATGGAACGTGGAGGAGCATGTTGGTGATGTACGTAAGGTTTTGGATCGACTGCGGGAAGTTGATTTGAAGTTGAAGCCATCTAAGTGTGTGTTTGGATCAAAGGACACACTTATCTAGGTTATCGCATTTCACGTGAAGGTTTGCCTAACAAATTAGTTGCAATTTTGAAGTTCCTTACGCCAAAGTGTGTGAATATGTGCAACGCTTTCTTGGTAAGGTACAATATATTCGTTTTGTGGATCATCTTTCAGATCGTACTGCATCGTTGTGGGCGTTGTTGAAGTCGTCAATGACTTCTTTTGTTTGGTCTAAGGATTGCAAGCAGGCATTTACAGATCTCAAAGAGTTGTTGACGACTCTTTTAGTTGATGTACCCGGATTACACCTGTCCTTTCATCTTGCGTGTAAATGCTTCTAACATCGGTCGGGGCGTATTAATGCAGGAGAGTATGAGTGTTCCTGGCCAACGACATCCCATTGCATACATCAGTCGTACATTGCAGCCAGCAGAGGTGAACTACTCCACGACAAAAAAGAAGTGTTATCAGCAATTTGGGGTTTTGAGAAGCTCCATGCCTACTTGCATGGCTTGCGGATGTTGTTGGAAGGCGATCATGCAGCAGTCATTTCGTTGTTGAAGCGAAGAATTTAGTCGTATTGTTCGGTGGGCCTTGAAACTTCAAATTACGACTTTGAAGTTGTTCATCACCCAGAAGTTCCATGGCTGATGCTGATGCTCTTTCTTGAGCTCCTCTTCCACCTTCTCTCTCTTTGTTGCCCCATAGGAACCAGATGTTCTAGCTTCCGTGGACTTTTTGGACAAAATTCTTACCATCAGCAGTTACTGTGCTTGACGTTTAGTGTCTATAGAATGTAAGTTAGATTTGCTGTCTTTTGGATGAGGTTCAGGAAGCTCAAAAGGTTGAGCCATGGATTCAAAGGCTTCGTGATGGATTTGAGAATCTTGTATCACTTGCTGATGACTTGCCTTTCAGGCATTTACATTACGACCTTCCTTATTTTGTGAGGACTGATCCAGATGATCCTTTGCGGTTGGTGGCCTTCAGTCTTCATTCACGCTTCCTCCATGCTTACCATGACTCTTATTCTTGGCGGCACATGGGACATCGTTGTGTGATGGAGAAGCTGCATAGATCTTTCTATTGGCCAGAGTTGCGAGGAGATGTGATTCGGTGTGCGTATAACTGTGTGTGGTGCCAAGCTCGCAATACTCTCCCATGTGCTTCGGAAGGACGATTGGAGTCAATTGCAGTTTCTTGTTCGTTTGAGTTGGTGCATTTGATTTGATGGGACCTTTTCCGTGGTTAACTGCTGGCAACGAGTACATTATTATTGCTTTTGATTACCTAACTCGTTGGTAGAAGTTGATGCTTTTGCTAGTGCGACTGCTTCTACTATTGGTCAGTTTCTCCTTAATCAGGTTGTGTTTCAGCATTCTTGTTTGGAACAAATTCTCTTGGATAATGATCTTGCATTTATGGCTAAGGCATTTCATGTTTTGACGTCTCGACTAGGGATACGCCACACTACAAGTGCTTATTATCCTCAGACAAATGGTTTAGTAGAACGGCTCGTCAGAACTTTCAAGAGGATGATTGCGAAGTATATGAACTTTCATCATTCAGATTGGGATGGTTATCTGCCGTCTTCTGATATGTTTATGTCACTGGAGTACAAAGTTCCATTGGTACTTCTCCATATAAACTCTTGTATGGTCATGACCCGGTATTGCCAATGGAGTTGGGTTTGCCTTCTCGTTATTGCAAACTGCTGATGCTAGGTCGTGAGATCGGTATCTGACGAGTATTCTTTCTATTGGTTCATGCGGAGTCAACAGAACACTTGGGCCGTGTACAAGTATGACAACAACAACGTTACAAACTCGCACCATTGTCCTTATGCGAAGTACAAGGTTAATGAACTAGTGTTGTTCATTTTCTCAAGTTTACGGTACGTGGTTTAGTTAAGAGTCTCCTTCCTCAGTGGAAAGGACCGTATTGAGTGTTACGGCAAGTAGGACGTAGATTTATGAGGTTTGACATGACATTCAACCCGATCCTTTGGAGATTGTACATGCAACAGTTGAAGCATTTTGTGCAACGAGAACAAGTTATGCCGCCTACAGATCCACCAGTGCCTCCTCCTGATGTTCCTTCAAATCCAAGCCCATCTACAAGAGAACCCTAATCAACTTACATCCTTTTGAGAGAGAAGGGGATGATGCAAAATCCACATGTACGGCTACATGTGCACATATTATTATTAGCATAGTGAATTTTAATAATCGTCCAATTGAATTCAATCTGAACACTGACTCTTATATATATAGTTAGGGTTTCTAAATAATGGATATACACATTTGTATATTCCGAGCTCTCCCAATACAAAAAGTACATAACATAAAAAATGTGTCTTTCTCTTTCCTTTTTATTGGTTTACTCGAAGTGCTTGGAGATGACACCTTTCATTTGCTCCTCGTCTATTTGTAATTTACTGTTTTTAAGTGAAAACAAGTCACATAAGAATCACACACACACATAAACACACATACACACACAATCTAAACAAACAAACTTACGTCCAGTTTTCTTGGAGTGTTTCTCAGCAGCTGCCAATCTTCTCTCCCTCTTTGCACGGAAGCCTCCCTTGCTGCAACTATTCTCGCAAATACCCTCCTTTCTAAAATGCTCAATCTTCTCCTCCTCAGCTGCACTCGACAAAATGTGTGTGTGTGTGTGTTCTATGCTTATGCATAGAACAGTCTTGCTTATAAGAACAGGCACACGCACGCACAGACATACCTTGCGAATCTCATCTTCAATCTCTTGGACTTCTTCCTCCTCAGTTTCTTCTCAAGCTTAGAAATTTGCTCCTCAAGAACAGTAATCTTCTCGTTAATCTGCTCTGCATCTCCATCCAGGTCCTTGGCACTCAATGGAGCCGAAACATCCACCTCTATATACTCCCTCCGTTGCCAACCAGCTTCTCGATGTCCTCCTGTTCGCCATCTTGTTCGTAGCCCTCCTCGTCTGATGTGAAATCCTCACTGTCATATTCTTCACTGTCTTCACTGTATTCTATCTCCATAGTGTAAGTCGAGGAAGGAGTAAGCTCTTCGTCTGCCTCGTCTTCTGAAGTCTGGACTGTCTCATCATCTTCTGAATATACACTTTCTAACACTACTGCACCATCTATTTCGTCCCGGACATTTCCGGAGCTTGTAGCTTCAAACACTTCCTCCTCTGAGCTTGTATACTCCTCTGTGTTCTCTGAAATACTCTGGTCGTTTATATCAGAATGTGATCCGCCTGAAACAGTAAGTTTATAGCCTTCATCTTCTTCATCATCTTCCGAGCTTTCCTGTTCTGCATCTGTAGCTGATACCTGCACATGGTTCTGTTTACCTGAATAATGGGGTGAGGAACCCTGTGTCTCTTCCGTCCTGATCTTCATTCTCTGTCCTGTTTGAGGTTTCTTTACTTCTACCTTACTATGCAGTTCATAGCCCACTTTCTTTTCCAGCTTCCCAAACATAAGCCTCCTTCCTTGGAACTTCTCCAGAAAGCTAGTAACAAATTAATATATATGCACACACACAGATACACACACTTAACTGTTTGGCGTTTCTTTCGGTTGCAAAAGTGAGGATTGCAGATCCTTTACAGAGAGGTTCTCTAGTCTTCTTGTTGGCTAGTTCATTTGGTTTCATGTGTAGAAGGCCCTGTACGTCCTTAAATGCAGCTTGGAGATCTCTTGTGATGTTCTTCTTTTTTGGTAAATGAGTAACTTTCACTCTAACACCATCCGGTAATTGCTCTGTTTCACATTCAAGTTGTGTGCGCGTGCGTGCGTGCGTGGTGTTGAAGAAATTACCTGGTTTTCTTACTACAGGCTTGTCAATTTTCTTATCTGTAACTTTTCCTCCATTGAGAGTAATTCTGGCTAGTGGCTTTGACGTCTTCCCGGATTCTTGAGATTCCTTAATATATACAATAAGATTAATATTATCATAAAAAGTACATAACGAGCATAAAGAGATAATACATATGTAGGATTAACAATAATGAAGTATGAACTATGTAATAATAGTATACTTACATTATTCTTTTCATTTCTTTTCGCTTTTGCAATTGTGCGGAGCTCCCTTTCCTTTTCAATGTCGGCCATCATCTCATCCTCGAGAGGTGTATCATATTGTTTACCAACTCCGAATCCTGGGGAACGTTCTTTATCCACTGAGACATATTCGGATTGTATATACGTGTTCTCATCCTTGCTGGTCTTCTGAGGCTTGTTTTTCTTTTCCTAAATAACATAACATGAGTGTGTGGTGTATGTGTGCGTTGCGTGCGTGTGTGGAGATTACCGATGTCTTTTTGTCTACAGATGTCTTCTTTGAACTGGCTGTTTCTTGGCAGTGCTCTCTGCCTTACATATCCTATAACATACGATGAAACAAACACACGTATGTGTGTGTGTGTAGGTTTCAAATTAAATGGGCAGGAAGCTAGCAGATAATTATGTGTATGTGCGTGCATGTGGTGTGTTTATATGCAAATCTTCACACACAAATACACACAGATTATATATATAGACACACACACACATACACATACATTACAAAAACTACACATTTAAATTTAGAAAATCACAGCATTATACAGCATACCTGTAGCCGTATCTTATGAAGTGAAGGATTTGGTAGGAGAAATCCACAGGGCGCCCATGAACAACCATTCATCGCCATAGCCATTTCCTCATAAACCCTAAGGGTTAGGGTTTTTGCCCATCCCAAGTTCATCCAAGCTGAAGGTTCTACCTTTATAATCTACTTATTTATGTTCTTCAATAGTGTAAAAAAATACAGTATTAGCAAGAGGTGTTCACTCGTTTTTATTCGTCGGGATGGAAGCAAAGAGCAGAGTTCCTCTGGCAGGCTGACCCCTTGTTGGATAATGTGGTGAGATGGGAGAGTGCCATCAATGTGTGAGGAACGTTATGAAGGTACTCGAGCGAAAGATGGGAAGATAATGAGCAGTATGAGCTCTCAAAACCATGACCAGGAGGAAAAGAAGCATATAATTTGTCAAGTTCCCCGGCATAGGCTGTTATGTCTCATTTGATCCTGCATTACTGCCATCGCATACACATACATCATACATACATACATATAATATATATATATATATATATATAACATACAACATATATAGAATTATGATTACATGTGTATATACGTATATAATGTGTACGTCGAAAAATGTACAGTGCGTGCGGACACAAAAGTAAACTGCACTCCTGGTCTGTGTACCATCCAACAACCAATCAAAAACAGTGTAACTTCAACTCACACGCTTCTTAAAATTATTTTAAAAAATTATAATTAGTTTATAAACATGATATTAAAATAATTTTTATTCTAAAAACCAACATTTATATTAAAAAGGTTTTTTTAATAATATTTCTGTCCAAATAAACTTAAGAATTGAAAAGTGTATATAGGTATATATAAATAAAATATCAGTAGGATTATGCTATTTCCCGTCTTTCTTCTCCACACTCTCTCCTCTCCCCAACATTCTCTCGAATCCCGTCCTTCTCATCTTAGCCATTCTTGCTTTTCTTTGCCCCATTTGTAATTTGAGTGGTTCGTGTTCGATAGTAAAGAGGACAAAACTTCTTTTATACAGTACATACTAAGGCAACTCACATACAATCCCTTCGTTAACATACTTACATAGAAGAGTTACATTTTCTACTATGTATACGTTACGGAGAGGTGTAGAAATTGTGTGTATATCCTTCTAAAAGATACATTAACATGCATATATAAACACAAACACAACACACCCACACACACACACAAATAAACGGTTACTTGCACGTATACTTAAGCGAATGGCTCACTCAGAACTTTTTTGTTTTTGTTTATATGAATAACATACCTGGTAATCATCATAAATGGGGCTGGCCTTCTCTGATTTAAAAAAATGAGTCATCGGTTAGTCAATGAGCCGGTGACTGACCACAAACCCATGGGGAAACCAGTTTTGGTATGCATTGACTAGCAGGAAGTCAATGGCAGGAGCCACGAACTCAATTGAGTTCGCCGCAAACCTAGTCAATAGCAGTATAACTTATAGGAAGTCTCCAAAGGAGCCACGGCCAGCTGTTGTCACTGTGGGGTTCGTGGTGAACCATTATTGGCTGGCCACGAACTGAAGAAGGTTTGCCTATGTGCACGCACGTCACCAGTCTACTATGTGTGTATTATTGAACCTTCAAATCCTACCATCTGCCATAGGTAAGATTGCCTTCGACAAACCTTGTTAAGGGTCCACCGGAATAAGATAGAAAAATCAGACATCAGAAGGTCGGAAAAGGTAAGGATGGCAAGGTGTATAATAGGCAATAGTACTAATGGATCCCGTCACAATATTGGGATAGGAATAGTATACCACATAATAGAAATATGAGTAAGAGATAGATGTATTGAGAGAGAAAGGAAACTTATATTATGTCCACGCACAACACATGGTACAAATAACAGTATACTCAGGATCCCCTTCTAGTCCTAATTCTGGTCTATTTATACCCATACTCTAGGTCCATACTAGCAATTATCGCAACTGCCTCTCAACGTTATCCATTCAGTTATTGTAACTCCTTATCCTTATCCAAACATGCCGTATCCGTTGGTATCGTATTGCAATGACAACTCATATTGCGGTATTAAGTTTAGTCGTACTCCGGTATATCCTTACCACTCTCGATTTTCAACAATATATATTGTTTTTGGTATTTTCCCATTATATTGCTCATGAAATAACAGAAAATATTATCAATGTTTAACTATGATCCTAACATCCCCCCAAACTGGAAGTGTTGCATCGCCCCTATGCAACCTTACGATGTGCCTGCTGTTCCGCACATGGAAGCGACGAAGTTCTTCAGCTTGTGGTTCTCCTCGCGTAATTTACGTACTTCGTCCGCATCGTCCGATGTTGGAGTAGCTGCTAGGTTGAAGTCGCTCATCTTCTCATGGATATTACGGACTTGGTCAACTAGTGTGTGTACGGTGTCCATGAGTACCTTGTTTTGGTCATACAAATGTCGTATAATGTTCGACTGCTCAAGAATTGCTTGTCGATCGTATTACAGCGGTCATGAAGTTGCTGACTAATAGTAGTGTTTGCTCGTTGAAGTGCTACCTATTGGGTGATGAATCAATGACACTACGAAGGTGTGAAAGCTGACCTTCGAGAGTAGTATCCTGCGGTGGGTCTTGCGGTGGTAATCCGGGTGAAGCAGTCTGATCAACGAGTGCACTTCGAACTCCTTGAGATGTCCCGTTTTGACGATCAAAGCATGATGTCCCATCTGTTGTATTGGTGAATAGGGTTGCTATGGGTCCTGCTCTTATTGTGAATGTCGTTCTTGGCAGATTGTCCAAGTGTCGGTTCTGCCGAATCCATTCTTGTCCTGATTGCCGTACTACTGACTCCCGTACTTGCTGTGCTAGAGGTATTATCTGTGGTGGTATGATATGAGAAGATGTACCTGCCGTAGTTTGATGTTGAACTGATGGTGGTGACAGAACTACGGTAGGGCCCGTATTGTCGAATGGAGCAGACTCCCCCACACTCCATGGGTGTTGTTGAAGTTGGTGCTGTGGGCTGACTGCGATCTGGTGGTGTTGTTCTTCACACTTTGTGTTGGTACAGAAGTTGATGCCATGGGCTTGTTACGCATACTTCGCTGGTCCCTCCTTGAGGTAAAGGTCTCCTCTGCAATACTTGATCATCATCCTCCTCCTCGTCCACAAACTCGAGTATGATTTCAGGCCTTGGACTGCGGTTCTTCTGGCTTCTTTGTTTGTGTACGTGGTCCGTTTTTCAGCTTAGTTGGTAGTGGTGCGTCCAAATTACGGATGTTGAAAAACATTATCTGGGTACTGATTGGTAAAACCTAACCAAAAGCCCATCCTTGTTGTGAGTACCAGTGTACCTGTCGGTGCTAAGTCCGCATACATAATGTTGAGAGTTGTTAAAATGTGATGAAGCACGAAAATACGGACGTCTCCTTGTTCTTGCTTTTGGGGTTATGTAGAGTGTTCAGCTCACGTTGCAGCCCTACTACAACTAGCTCCCCCCAATCCGGTTTCTGTCCTGTTCAGATAGATGATATACATACCCAATCTCCTTATTAATTCCTGCCGGTGTTTTGCAGAAAGCGAACGCAGTGGTGATAGCCTTAATACGACTCTTATAAGGTTCAAGTAAATTGATGTTGGTGCTACATTCACCGTCTTCTGCTTCTGGAGAAACTTGCCAAAATTATCAGTGTAGGATGGACGTATTGTGGCTTGTGGAATTGGATCGTATGAGATGTCTGGATTGGGAATTCAAAGACATCTTGAATAAGCTTACTTGTGAACGCAAATGCCCCGCCTTGTAGTTATAAGCCTTGTATCGCGGTATGTATGCCTTAATCGCCTGATCAATTAGTGTTCACCTTGTTGATCCAATCATTTGTGTACAAACGTTTCAAAATATTGCTCCAACTGCATCCTTTGGATCCATTCTCGTATGTCCGAGATGAGTGTTGGTGCCGGACGAACAATACGATAGAGTATTGGTGTGAGGGGAATTGAAACTGTCGATTCTGATTGGGATGCCGTATTGATCGCCATTGCAGACGTACTCATTGTGTCGGTGTACTCGTCCATCGATTCCATATGTGCTGCCGAATAAAAGAAGAAAAAGACAAACTTGAAGATGGGAAAAAGAGGAAGAAACTAAAGAAGAACTCAAAAACCCTAATGTGTTATGTGGCTGAGTAGTGCTCCTATTTTAACTTAGAGAATTTAATGGTCTGTCAGTCTCTGCGAAGCAGTCCACGTGTCGAGTTCATATTGGTTGAGTGTGTGAATACCTTGGTTTGCGCTAGATTTGATAGAGAATATCTCATCATTGGATTTTATATTCCTTGGATTTGCCGATTTCTTGGATTCTGTCATTTGCTCGTGTGAGTGATCCTGTCGATGTTTCCAGAAGATTCTGCTAATCTACTTGCCAAGAGGTCACGTGCTTTTCCATGTCTTGCTCCGACTTACTGTTTAGTGCAGATGTTTCTGGGTCCGGCGATTGTGCAATTCGTACTCCGGTCATTATCAAGATCTTCCTCTGGCTTGTTAGATGTATATTTCCTATGCGATTCGTATTTGTTGTAAGTATGACTCATGTTGTAGCGTCCATAAGAGTGACGGTGTTGTTGTTCGTATATCGGTAATAATATATGGTCCATACCATTTGGACTTAATTTATGACCAATGGGTCAAGATTTCCTTGATAATGCCATACCATTTCTCCGACTCAATATGGGTCGTCGTTGTACTCGTCATAATTGATTGTGCCACGCCTTAATACGTGTTTGTATTGCTTGTATGTTGAAAACTGCTTGTTGTCATTTCTCTTATCGAGTTTTTCGAGTTGTAATAGTCGTTGTTTAACTTGTTCTGCTTTTCCCAATGCCGTATTCGAGTGACATCCGCAATGATGGAATGATATACTCTATAGGCGTAATAGCTTCTAATCCATATGTAAGTTGAAATGGAGTAAACTTTGTTGCCACTTTATATGTAGTATGTATGCCCATAATGCTGATGGAAGTTTTTCATCCAGTTTTTTGCGATTGTGTTTACTATCTTGGTTAATACGGTCTTCAGTATTTGTTAGTAGCCTCTGCTTGTCCATTGCCTTGCGGATAATACGCCGTGGAGACGTAATGCTTTACTAAATATTCGTTGCAAAGTACTTTGATGACGTTGTTGACGAAATGAGTTCCTTGGTCACTGATAAGTTCCATTGGAGCGCCAAATCGTACTATATATTCTCGTATAAACTTAGCTACACGTGTTCGCGGCAATCCCGTAATGCATAGCTTCTGCCCATTTAGTAACGTAATCCGTGAGTACCAATATATACTGATTCCTCTTGCTCTTTTAGGATTGATTGGTCCCATAAAATCCATTCCCCATTTCATAAATGGAGCTAATGGTTCCGTTGGATGTAATGGTTGAACTTGATGGTGTGGAGCTGGTTGATGTTCGTTACTTTCAAACATTTTGACAATATTCGATAGCATCCTTGAATAACGTGGGCCACCATAATCCGACTGTAATATTTTTCGTGCTGTTAACGTTCTGAAAATGTCCACCGTGTTCCCCTGAGTGAGCTTCCCGTAATACGAGCTGAACTTCTTCCATTGGCACACATCTCCTTAAAACTTCATCTTTGCCCTTCTTATATAGTATACCTGACACCATGCAGTATGGCTTACATCGTAAGACGAGTTGTTTGCGTTGTTGTTGTTGTTGCATACTTATCTGGTGCTGTTCCAGTAGTTAAAAAGTGTTCAATATCTTGTAGATATCCTTTGATTTCCATGTTTTGGTTGTTGTTTTGTTGTATCTGAAATAAGTTAGCATCTGGTAGTTCATCATTCACACCAACACCTTCTTCTTCATTCGTAATACGGCTTAAGAAATCTGCTTGTTGGTGTAGTTTGCCTGGTTTATGATGATTTGAAAGTCGAACTCCTTAGTAATAAAAACCAGCGTACTAATCTTCCTTCGAGCTTAGTCTTGCTTAATAAGTGTGTAAGAGCTTGATGATCGACAATGAATTTGACTTTGTTTGCTAGCAATAATGTGAAAATTTCTTTGCTGCATAAACCATTCCGAGTGCCTCCTTTTCCGTAGTCGTATAATTTTCTTCTGCAGGTGCTAACCGCCGACTCGCGTAATATAATGGTCGATCTTTTCCGTCTTCCTGGGTTTGTGTTAATATGCATCCGATAGCGTATGACGATGCGTCCACTTGTACATGAAACTCCTTCGCCAATTTGGACTAGCTAAATGGAGCCGTCATTAATGCCTGCTTTAACGTATTGAAGCTCTGTTCGCATTGCAGATCCCATTTGAATGGTTGTGTTTTCCTCAAAAGCATAGTTAATGGCTTTGCTATTGCTACGTAATTTTTGATAAATCTTCGATGATATCCCATTTTCCCAAGAAGCCGTCGTACTCCGCTTACGTCTTTAGGAGGTTGCATTGTTTGTATGACTTTGATTTTATCTTGATCCACCATTATTCCATCCTTGCATATAATATGCCCGAGCAAAATTCCTGATCTACAGAAATACGCACTTCTTCGGATTAAGAGCTATATTATTTAATCGGCATTTCCCAAAACACTTCGTTAAACAGTCCAGGTGTTTATCTTGTGCTCCATAAATGCTAAAATCATCCAAGAAAACTTTCATAAACGTGGTCAAATAATCCCGGAAACCAATTGGAAGGTAAATGGTGCATTGCATAGCCCAAAAGGCATAACGCGATACGCATATGTACCCCAAGGACTAATGAATGCCGTTTTCGGTTGATCCTGGATCTACTTGTACTTGGTTATATCCTGAAAATCCGTCCAAAAAGGAGTACATTTCGTGTCCTGCTACTGTATCCAACAATTCTTCGGTGAATGGTATTGGGTACGTATCCCGCTTCGTTACATCATTCAATTTCTTATAATTGACGCAGATACGTAATTTGCCATTCTTCTTTGGGACTACGACAATTGGTGATAACCATTGCGGGTTTTCAATTGGATATATGAATCCGGCCTGTAATAACTTGTCCACTTCTTCTCTAACTTTCGCCAAAAATGTTGGATTCATTCGGTATGCTTGCTGTTTTCCTGGGACTGCATGTGGTAGTAGTTCTATCTTATGGGTACAAATTGTGGGTGGAACTCCCTTAAGATCTTCGTAACTCCAAGCAAAAACATTGCATTTTGACGTAGTACTGCTATCAGCTGTCTTCGGTATTCCGGCTCGAGATCAACTGCTATTCGTACTTTTCGTGCCATATTCACTTGTTTTAATTTCAACTTCTTCAGTCTTCTCATTCGTCGTAATTTCTAGTTTTTGTTAGTCCGTATTCTTTGTTTGTGCTCTATCTCGAATTGTAATTTTGTTGCAGAGGTTGTTTAAACTTATCCGTCAGTCCGAGAGTATCCATATGTTGCTGTTGTTGATTACTAGTAGCTGTCTTTTTGGTTTTCTCTTCTGTGTCATTTGGTATAAATCACTTGTGCTATCTCTACGAGGTCTGGATTGCTTTTGAAAAGGAGTTTTTCTTCTTCCTTGTTTCAAGCCGTAATGCCAGTCGAAATCCTCCATTTGTAATGGTCGAGTTGGTCGTTCGATTGCTTTTTCTGTTGTGTTCGAACGACTGCTTCTCGTCATTCTTATAGAGTACCATTTCGTCGTGCTCCCAATTATGTCGTACTTTTGCATCTCTTAACCATGGTCTTCCCAGTAATATCTGGTATGGTTTGCTCGTCTGCTCGATACGTAGTACGACCAAAGACACCTTAAACTTGATTCCTACAATTTCCATACATACACTGATTATACCAATGGGTCTGACTTTCCTCTGATCAGCCATCCGTACCAAGAAGGGTGCATTTTCAATAGGCCCAAGACCCAATTGTTTGCAAGTCTGCTCTTCAATTATATTCACTCCTGAACCTCCATCAATAGGTATATTCTGAATATTGTTTTTGCCATTGAGCCGTAATCATTGGCACTTCTTCATCCCAGTCCTTCTCGTCTGTAAGAACTTCCGTTGTATTCACTCCTACTTGACTTGTATCGGTTTGAATATTGCTCACGTCCAAAGCATTTGTTATCTGCGTTCGCAAAAATGGTGCTAATGTCAGTAACTCCCTTATAGTTAACTGTACAGGTTGTTGCAGAATCACAGCAACAATACGATCTCCAAGTGGTACTGTTGATGTGGATTGCTGTGAATGCATGCTCATTTCATTATCATAGAGTCTTGATTTTCCTCTTGTTGCATTTTCTAATTTGATCAGTCACTCTTGTACTGTAGCCTTTTCTTTCTCCCAATTCTTGCATATTGGTTCTTCTTTTGCTGGTTCGACCCGTACTCGTTTGGCCCTGTTACAGCATACGTCTCAGTTGAGGGTATGTATCTTGCTCCCATTTGCTCTATCTTGCTCCATTTGCACTCATAATTTTGTTCTTGATGGTCATCTGCTAGATCATTCTCTTGTTGAACTTCAATTCTCCGTGTCGCTGGTTCAGTGAAGATGTTCCGGTGTTAAATTGCGTTGGGACATTCTGGTGAATAATGTCCCATCTCACCACATGTGTAACAGCGAATACTGTTGAGTCGATTACATTCAGTAGAATAATGTCCTTTTTTCTCCACATCTAAAACATGTCACATTTGGATTCTGACCTCGTAATGCTGGTGGAGGTGGTATTGGTGGTAATAACGGTGGTCCTGTTGTGCTGGGTGGTAACAAAGATGTTCCTTACAACATTTCCGTATTATTACCTTGTCGGAAAAATGTTCCGGATTCACGGGGAAATCTCCTTCCATTGCCATTCCTACGTTCCCCATTATACGCTCTTTGTGGATAATCATATGAATTAGCATTTCGTGACTTGAATAATCATATGAATTCGCATTCCGGTTGTTGTTCCATCTAGGTGGTGGTGGAAAATTCAGTACGTCCCATCATTTGTTGGGTTTATATCCGTAGTCCGACATTGTCCGCTTCATGTCCTATTCCTCCACACATCTGACACTTGGGTACTTACATTCAGAAGCATTATGTCCTTCATTTTTGCATGTTGTACAAAATATTGTTTTAGTTCTTGCCGTATTTCGCTCTCCCCGATATTGTCTTCTTGATTCTCGTTCATCATCATCGATGTATCTTGGAGGTATCAACACTTCAAGTTGTTCTGCTTCTTTATTGTTTCACTTAAATCAGGCGGTTTTATCAGTCGTACTTGGAGCTGTAAATTGTCCAGTAGTCCGTTTATATACCATTTCTTTGCCAATTTATCACTGACATCTCTGACCTTGCAACGTTGTATAATCTCCAAAATCATCGAGTGTAATCTTCCACTGCCTCAGTAGGTCCCTGCCGTATTTCCTGTAACTGTATTGTTGGGTCTCGCTTACGATATTTTTCGTACATAATAATTCTTGAATAGGGAAGTAGTACACTGTACTTATCGATTGTTTAGCATTTTTGTAATACCAATCGCTAGTGTCTCCTTTCATGTAAATGGAAATATTTGTAGTTTATCATGTTCATCCATGATTTCGTTAGCTTCACATGCCTTCTCAAACTACTGAATATGCTGATTCGTATCCTCATTCTCAAGACCTGAAAAAGTAGATGGTATGACCTTCCCCGTAATCGTTAGTGTTCCCATCTCGTCAGGTACGTCCACTAACAACAAATCCCAGTTTCCTCGCGTTGGTACACGTTGCCCATGATCTTCACTCTCCTAATTAATATCCTTTTCTTCTGTATCCTCGTCGTATGTCGTCGTTGGTTGCTCCTCTCCTCGAGCTTGAACTTGCTCCTTCCTTCTCTGTTCCTCACGCTCTTCAATCCTCTTCCGTGTCTCTATTATTGCTTTTGTCATAAATATTGCTCCTCGCGCTCTCTTTGTTGTCTCTGCTTAATTCCTCATATCTTTGGTGTTCTGCAGAATACGTTGATAATCATGCATTCACTTACTACTATATGCTGCAGGTCCATTCTCATGCTGTCTTGGTAAATGTTCTTCCATTTCTGCAATAGCTGCACTGATCTATTAAGGACTCTCGCCTGAGTCTACGAAAAGCCTCAATCTTTTTCTTCCGTCACAATTTTCTTTAAACTCCAACACTCCTTTGGGTATCGGTCTACCCATCCTGATACATTCTACAAACACATTATCAATTACCTACTAACACGACCATCCCTCCGTGGTTGCCATATGTTGAACCTTCAAATCCTACCATTTGCACATAGGTAAGATTGCCTTCAACAAACCCTTATTAAGGGTCTACCGGAATAAGATATAGAAGAAATCAGACATCAGAAGGTCGGGAAAGGGTAAGGATGGCAAGGTGTATAGCAGGCAGTAGTACTATGGATCCCGTCACAGTACTGGGAGTAGGAATAGTATACCACATAACAGAAATATGAGTAAGAGATAAACGTATTGAGAGAGAAAGGAAACTTATATTATGTCTGCACACGGCACATGGACAAAATAACAGTATACTTAAGATCCCTTCTAGTCCTAATCTGGTCTATTATACCCGTACTCTAGGTCCCGTACTAGCAGTTATCGCAACTACCTCTCAACCTTATCCATTCAGTTACTGTAACTCCTTTTTATCCTTATCCAAACATGCCGTACTTCGTTGGTATCATATTGCGATGACAACTCATATTGCAGTATTAAGTTAGTAACTCGTACTCCGATATATCCTTCCCACTCTCGATTTTTAACAATATATATTGTTTTTGGTATTTTCCCATTAAATTGCCCATGAATAACAAGAAATATTATCAATGTCTAACTATGATCCTAACAGTATTGAATATTCTCATGGGGTTGTAATCCACTGCACTTTGTTGTTCTTTTGGGTTTTACTTATGCTTTTCATGATGCTCTCAATTTTGGGTGAGTGGAGGGCAAAAACTATAGTTATGAACATGAACACGGAACACGAACACAAGCTTAGATTTTAGGAACCCGACCACATAACACGATCACGGCTCATGATGGCTCACGAATATTCTAGTGAATATTCTAAGAATATTCTAATTTTAATTCTAGGAATATGTTACTTTTTATTATATATAAACTACTCAAACATCCTTAACCTCACAATCTTCGACATTGTCTCTCTTCCTCTTCCTTTCTTGACTCAAGCTCGTCCTCCGGATGAGGAATTGTCTCTAGTAGTTTGTAGCTCACAAACTTGTCATAGTCACACTCATTTTTGCAGGTTAACAACCTACTATTACAAGCCATGAAAACCAGATCTGTTGTCTTGTCCACAGTAAGTCTATTTTTTTTCTTTGAAGAAACATGCTCGAAAGTGCTGAACAATCCCTCCACCGAGGATGACGAGCATGCCTGACTTAGAACTCAAATGGCCAACTTCTGAAGGGTTGGAATTTCATAACCATAGTCCTCCCACCAACGTACAGCTCCCTTCTTAGTGCGATCAGCCTTAGCATCAATCGATTTGAAAATGTCTCTCCTATCCTCCTGTAAGTTAAAAGCTCATCTCGTATCACGTCCCTCTCATTGGATGTAAACATGGCCGATAAATAAGCATTCCAATCCTTCATGACTTCTCTGTTGGCATGCTTTTCATGCTCTTGATACTTGGGTCTAGCATATATGCCACCGAGTGCATGAGCGAGTGATACTCATGCCACCGATTCGACATGATCTGATGAAGTTCCATGTATCTGTCATAATCCGATTGTCCTTCCTCTAAACTTGCATCCAACCTATTCATACACTCATATATTTTTCAATCGCAGGTATATCACCATCCACAAGATGAAGTAGCAGCATAACATCCTTGGACACCTCTAACATGTCCTTAACTTGTTCCCAAAAATGATCATCAAAAACAGTTTCATAACTGTCTCTACCTACTCTCGTCTTTGACTCAAGCCTTGCTTTGTATGCAGGGCATACAAACATCTGTTATAGAGCTTCCCGGAGCTCCACCAACCTCTCCATCATAATGAAGTTGTAGCCAAACCTCGTATCACAATAGCGTAGCATTCGCTTGTGAGTAAACTCCACCAGCAGTGCCACCATATGAGAGTGGTTCTTAATGAAGCTCACCAAAGCCTTTTCTTGCTCCAGAAGTGTTACCATCCATGGAAGTTCACCAAAGTCTTTCAAGGCATTGTTCAAGCAATGGAGAAAACATGCTGCCTATTGAATCTTCGGGTACCTCTGTTTCAAAATTGCTGCTGCTACTCTGTTTGCATTTTCCCCATCTATTTTCCTATTGAGGAAATATCAATAGCCTTAAGAAAAGCTACCCGTCCTTGACTATATGCCACAAGCCCCATGATATGCCAATTCCTCCTATCTGCCCACCCATCTACGCATATGGTTACACCCCTACTCCCACTGCTTCCTCATGGATGCCATCTCAACGTCAATGAATCCTTTCTCTTTCAATAGAAGCTTCTTCTGAAGATCATCATATTTTGGTTGTTCATAAGGCACACCATGCCTGGCAACTTCTTAGATCATGTTGAGGAAGTAAGGGGATCGAGCCTTCACAAATGGAATGTGTTCATTCTAGAAAAACCTTCCAATCGCCACATCAACTCAACTCTTCTGCTCTGGATCCATCAAATCTACAATATGGACTTGGCTCTGCTTGTTAAACAATGAGGAAAGGCAGCCACTTCCACCTGCATGGGATGATACCACTAGCACTGAAAGTTCTACATTCGACCCTTTCTTCCCCCTTGTGCCTTTTTCAGAGTCAATAACCTTTTGCATGTTAACTAGCTCCGCCTTCTTGTTACCTGAGATAAGGGGGCAACTCACAATATCCCTACTGCTTGGGCCATCTCCTAACAAATGAGCTCACACACGATCAACGCCACTGAGCTTGTTCACCATTGTGCAATATTTGCATGACCATAGTTTGTGGCCATGCCCCTTGCTCTCAAGCACATTTACCTCGTCCCACCACTGTGAAGAAGGATGCTTTTGCTCCTATAGTATGCTGGATTGCTGCGACATGCTTGGCAGCAGCATGGCAGATGAGTGCCTCTCCTTCAATCCATAGCAAATGGAGACACGGAGGCGGCTGTACACCACATGCATTTCTGTGTTATTATCCCCTCTCTCTCTCACACACACACACATACACACAGTATGTTGATATTGTATTGATTATTTTTAATTATATAGCTATATATGAAAGAAATATTAAAATTTTTGAAAGTAATATTTAAAATTAAAATAAACTATAAACTTTTCTAATATTTAAACCAGATCTAAACCTATCACTCACAGTCAGTATTGAGCATTGTGTTGCCAGAATCAAAAGTGGCAGCGGTGGTGAGCAAGATCAAGGAGATGGAGTCGAAATAGATTGTTGCGTGTGCAATAACCCTAAGTTGGTGTTACCCCAACAACCATGGCCGAGATCACGACCTGTGTTCGTAACAATATATACTGTTCATGAACACGGCCGTGGGAACACGACCCATGGCCGTGTTCATGAAACATGGTGAACACGGTCGGGATCTCGACTATGTTTGTAACTATGGCAGAAACTAAAGATTGTGTGAAAATCTTAAGGGACAAGGCTGACTTAAGTTTTCTTGAGTATCTCCAGGCTTACTTACAACATTTGAAGAGAAATTTTTACTCCCTATGCGAAGGGCACCATTCACCAACAAAGTGTCCAAGCCTTAAAGATATTTCTCAGGTGATGAGACAATTCCAAGGACATTTAAGCTGGTTGTAAGACATAAAGTACAACAAAGATGGCAAGCCAACAATCCAATTCAAAGATAGTGTTCCCCATGAGAAGAAAAGGTTGAGCAAGAAAGAAGTGAAGGCCATGTACGTGGAAGTGGAGACAAGGTGAAGTGAGAAGAAAAGATTGAGAATGCATGGATAGTGGACAACCATGGCTTTATTTGGATCTAAAACAGAGGACTCTCCCATACAAATTTTAGATTAGTTTGGCATAGAATGTGTGGATGGGTACTAATATATACATTTTCTACTATAGTTAGAATTGCATTAACAAGCATTATGTACATGCTTAAACAATTTCATTGATGTGCATTAGACTATGTGTATGGTGTGTGTGTGTGTCTCTATGTGTTTGTGAGAAAGCAAGAGAGGGATGTGTAGAAAGTAAACAACAAATGGCTGTTGGATGAAACAATTTTTTTCACATAATCATTGCATGTGACACAAGATGTACCAAAATAAATGAATGCCTCGGAAAAAACCCATCATTAAAATGGCAAGAAATGAATGCAATCCATTGATATGCTTCGAAATGCATGTATCTAAGAGTGCATTCATTAACACACATGTTAAAGCAAAAAACAAAGCAGGTAAGAAAATGCATATGTGAAACCTTCCTACCACAAAGGAATAAGTATAGAAAAAATTAATAAGAAAATCCTATCTAACAATAAGGATTGGTCAATAAGAAAAATCTTGTTTGTAAGAAAAACTTATGATGACAAGAAGTGAACGGTTGAGACGGTTGGTGTGATGTGGCACCAAGAATATGGAGGATTCGGTTAAGGGCTATATAGGAGAGAGTAGCACGTGAGAGAGAGAATATACAAGAGAATAATAAGACTTCACATTTATTATTCTTTATAGTCATTTTAATAATGCAAGTGCATATTTATGATTTTGTGTAATATATATATATATATATATATATATTATATATATATATATATATATATATTTGTCTTATGAAAAGATATTTTATGAATTTTCTCACATGGCAAATGACCAAAGCAAAATCTTATCTTTAATTTTAAAGATGAGTTAAGAGATGTGAAATATATATAAAGAGAGCTATTATCTTCACTTTATATTAAAACTTTTTATGTATTGTGCTAACAATGATTTTTACACACATGAAACTTTTATACTTTAACACATGGCGACATGGAGGTATTGTGTCATTATTGTAATATAATTTGTTTAAATTCATGAGTGAAAAGTAATTATGGTGAAAATAACTTTAAAGAAGTACAACTTGGATAATGGCTTATATTATAATCTTGATCCATTATTAATAAAGGAAAGAGATAATAGGCAAGCTGAAAGAGAAGTTGCCTGTGAAGAACAAGTTAAGATTACTTGCCAGTAAAAAGTTATTGCTAAGATCATTGATTACATATCAGAAAACCGGACCACACATGAGAAAGATATACATTACTTGATAAACTATTAAATTGTAGGAGAAGAGGAATTTTAAAGAACTTTTCAAAGAAGAGAATTTCTTAGTAGATCGAAAGGAAGATCTTCTAAAGGTTCCCGTGTTAATACAGAGGAAGGTGGTAGAAGAATGCCATTGATAATGTTTAATATAAACTTTTTCTCATAATATTAAGAGGAACATTGATGTACCCAATATTTTTCGCAGGAAAGAAGAAAAATCATAAATAACACTTATTATAGTTTGAAAAATTTATAAAGTTGTATAAAGTAAGAAATGCATATAAGTTGTTTATATTTCCTCACACATTAAAAGAAAATGCATCATGTTGATATTATGATCAAATAAAAATGTGAAATAAGATTATGAAAAAGTAACAAAAGGTATTTTATGAAAGAAGAGTTGTTGAAAGAGCACTTAAAAAAACTTATAAATATTTACAAAGAAAACTAAGACTATAAAAGAATACACATAATGTTTTAAAAAACATAAAAAGAAGTGTAAGCTATGTGTTATGGAAGATGCCTTGCTTCAATAGTATAAATAAAGTTTGTAAAAGTTATACATGCGTTATGCAATGACTATTCAAGAAGTTAATAAGAAAGATCTTGTTAAACACCTAAAAAGATTATGAAAAGAAGAGAAGGTAAATAGAAAACATAACGGAAAAAAATAAAATTCTCAAAGAAAAGGAAGATAATTCAAATGATAAGGATGAGGTGTGAAGGTTTAAAATTAGAAGGTTGATAAAGAAAATGTTATTAACAATTAGTTAAGATTTTGAAAGAAAGTCATGTGTATAAGCAGTTGGATACTAAGGTTTAATGTGTGGAAAATTAGAAGATTTTAATGTATGTTGTTTTTAATTCAATTTAAAATTCTTATTAAGTATAAATAATTACAAGAATCTTGGTTATATTATAGATTAATGTAAATTGCAATTGCCAAAGTGTCAAATATTTGATAAAGAAGGGCATTTAGTAAAAGATTGTAAATATCAAAATGTAACTCATGTGATTGTTGTTAGATATCTTCACGAAGGCATTGCCAATATATACTTAAATTTAAATTTAGTTCTTTGTAATAAATTATTAGTTAGTCATGTAGAAAATTTCTAGTTATATTTATTTCTTTGGACATATAATAAGAAAAACACCAAAAATAAGTGAAAAACGAGAGTCGAATGGGAACACAAAATTATGGGTTACTGCCATAATACAAAGATTTAGACGGAATACGTATCAGTAAGCTAAGCAAAATACGTATCCGTAAGCTAAGCAAAATAAGTATCAGTAAGCTAAGTAGAATATGGCTTATGCATAATGGTAAGGAGAAGGTTACATAATTGAATGGATAAGGGAAGTTATGATAACTCTTAGTACGAAAACGAGAGTAAGGGTATAAATAAATAGGATAAGACTAGGAAAGTATCTTGAGTATACTATATATTGTATTATGTGTCACGACCCGATACAGGATACAGGATATAGGATACGGGATACATGATATGCTTATAGGATATGCCTATAGGATATACCTATAAGATATGCCTACATGATATGGGACATTATTTTTAGCTCATGACTAGATTAGCCCTTGGAGTATATTTTTAGTTCATGCCTAGATTAGCTCTTGGAGTTGTGAGCATAAAAGCTCCGACCTAATTGTTGTACAATCAGTTACTATCAACACTAGTCATTCTATGATCATTCTTATCTTGTTCCTTGCTCTTGCCTTGCTTTTGAAGTCAAGCCTCCTTTTCTTATCATGTTCTTGGGTCGTGGCTTGACAGTTTAATAGTAATTGCTTTTATAACTCCCCGATTTCCAGTTATTTTTTTTTCCTCTTTAGCTTTTCCCCCTTGTTTTCCTCCTTTCTTTCACGGATCATGGCAAATTTTGAGCAATTTCAACGCGAGCACCAAATGTTGCTTCATGAGCTGGCCACTTTGCCCCAAGTGGTCACAGATCTGTAAGGTTCCACCAATGGCGCATGCAGCTGCTGATGCATCCTCCAAGGCTGTTGCGCAGGCTCTCTCTCAAGCATCCATGGTTTCCTCTTCATCAAACTCTTCTTCAGAGTCAAAGATCAGCATGCCAGAGAAGTTTAATGGCAATTGCGTCGATTTCCAAGGTTTCTTAAATCAGATCAGGCTTTTGATCAGTATGCAACCACCACTACTAGACTGATGCACAAAAGGTTGGCCTTTTGGCATCCTTACTAGTTGGATCTCCACGGGCTTGGGTTGCCCCTTTGCTGGAGCGTGACAACCCATTAATGGAAGACTTTGAAGGATTTGTGGCTGCCTTTGAAGCCTGCTTTGGAGATCCCGATAAGTACCGAACCTTAGTGGAGATCATGCAACATGCCGTTCACTGCGACAACCATTTGTTCGAGCGTCATTAGGAAAAATCCCGTCAGCAGTTCCTGCAAACCAATCCTGTAGTTGTAATACATGTTCCTATGACACCTTCTAGTGTAGTTCCTATGGAGATTGACAAATACAAGCGTGGCCCACTTTCACTGCGGAGAAGCAACGTCATCATGGTGAGAACTTATGCTTGTATTGTGGTGAAAAAGACACAAGGTGGCAAAATGTCCTATTAAAACTAGGAAGTTCAAGACGTGTGAAGTTGAAGCTGAAGTTTAGTCAAAAAACTTCAATGTCCACTTCGTCTAGGAGCGCGAAGTTGGACGTAGGTGCAGGCTCCATTGGTGTTGCTTATACCATTCCATCACTCAAGTTTCCTATACACATTCGCCTTAATAATCGAGAGCTCAAGGAGTTTGCCCTGTTAGACATTGGTGCAAATGCATGCTTCATGGATGACACTTTTGCAACTCAGCATGGCATTCCGTGGTAAAGTTGAAGCGTGCAGTTCTTGTAGAGGTTGCATATGGTCGTCTGATTACTTTTGGTGCAGTTACCCATGCTACCACACCTCTCTCTTGTACTCATGGCGCATTCAACTTGATTAAGACTCGGACGACTCCCATTGTTTTGGGCATGCCATGGTTTGTGGTTGCAAATCCTCAGATAGATTGGGTCTAAACGCTCATGTTTTCCTCTCGGCAACAGGATCAATCTATACCTTCCTGCGTGTAGGATATGACCTTAGTATCTGAGGCAGTACAAACTACATGATTGACCATGCCTGTTCTTGTATCAATATTGAAGATTCCTCCTCGACAGATTCACCTCATGCAGTTCGTAGGCTCTCTCCACTCCTATAAGTTCATGGATTCATGTACAGGGTTTTTATAATCTGTATCAGTGTTGAAGGTTCCTCCTCAACGGGATCCACCTCCTATCAATTCGTCAGCACATTCGCAGGCTCTCCTCACTCTTGTGCATTCACAGACTTTTATACAGGATTCTTCTAATTCTGTACACTCGTCAACACCACACAGGTTTTTCCCAATCATACTTCTTTTCATTACTCTGCTTCTGTTTCATCCCCCAAGATCCTTCCTTTTTTTCATTCAACTCTCTCCTTCTCCTCTCCGAGTTCTTACCACTACTATGCATGAATTTGCCACTGATTCTGCTCCTTTTCATCTCTTTGCTTTTCAAGTAACTCCTACGTCCTCTTTTACCTCTCTGTATCTGACTCTCCTGTTTTTTAATCCCCTTCTCCTCCTTCTACTTCTTCCTTGCCATTCAAGTATCACTCCTTTCAGGATATTTTTGATAAGCACAAAGCTAGTTCTTTTTATTCACAAGTCCTACGATTGTTCTATTGATTTTGCGGAAGGGAAGACTTCACCATTCGAACCGATTTATGCTATCACCTATAGAATTGGAGGTTCTTCGCCAGTACATCGAGGACAACTTGGCATCCGGCTTCATTTGTCACTCAAAGTCCCTTGCAGAAGCACCTATCTTCTTTGTCAAGAAGAAAGATGGAAGTTTGCGTTTGGTTGTGTAATTTGAATCAAGTCACCATCCCATTGTTATTGATCCTGGAACTTTTCGATTGGCTACAAGGAGCAAAGGTGTTCACGAAGATCGACTTACGAGGGGCTTATAATCTTGTACAGATTCGTCCAGGCGATGAGTGAAAGACTGCCTTTCGTACAAAGTATGGACATTTCGAGTACACGGTGATGCCTTCCGACTTACAAATGCCCAGCCGTGTTCCAACACATGGTGAATGACATCTTTCGCGACTTCTTGAACCAGTTTGTGGTGATCTACCTCGATAACATTTTAATTTTCTCCAAGGACCAGCGGCACATGACAAGCATGTACGACTAGTTTTACAGAAGCTTCGCGAGTATACTTGTATGCGAAGTTGGAGAAGTGTTTTTTGACGGGATACTATGGAGTTCTTGGGCTACATTGTCTCTCTGCTGGCATTTCCGTGGACATGCACAAGGTGAAGACTATCGTGGAGTGGGAGAGGCCCAAGTCTGTATGAGATGTACAATGTTTCCTTGGCTTTGCAAACTTCTACAGGCGATTCATACAGAATTTCTCCAAGCGTGTACTTCCACTCATGAAACTCACCAAGCGCATAGGGGATTTCTCTTGGTCCATAAAGGCAAGAACATGCATTCACAATACTCAAGGACACCTTCACGACAGCTCTAATTTTAGCACATCATGATCCTTCTCGTCCCTTCTTCGTTGAAGCAAATGCTTCGGACTTTGCAGTAGGTTCTATCCTATCATAAGTTGGAGAAGACAAGTTACTCCATCCTATAGCCTTTCACTCTCGTAAGTTCCTTTCGGCGAAGATCAATTACGAGATTCATGACAAGGAACTCAAGGCCATTGTGGATTCGTTCAAGGAGTGGCGACACTTCCTAGAAGGTGTTGCGCATCATGTACAAGTTCTTATGGATCACAAGAACCTGGAGTTTTTTCAAACGGCTTGAGTTCTCAGTCGACGACAGGCTAGGTGGGCAGAATTCCTATCTGATTTTGTCATCGTCTACATGCCTGGTTTTCAGAATGGCAAAGCGGATGCATTGTCTAGGCACTCTTACCTTGCACCGACCCCGGGCGATCCTGCATATGATTCAAAAGCAAGTATTGTTGGGTCCTGATCGATTTCGGCTTGCAGCACTACAGTTCATCAGGCTCCAACAAATTCAACACTTTACAGGACATCCGTTTGCAATTGACTACAGATGACTTGGCAAAGAATGTGTTCACACATTAGTCCTGACATCGCAAGCTCCTCTTCCTCCAGTTCCTGTATAGACTACAAGTTGTTACCATACAGGACGACTCTTATACCGGGAAGGTCTCATGTACATTCCTGTTGGCATTTACAGGACTTGTGTGGTACAGGATTATCATGATACCCGGCTACAGACATTTTGGTGTGGCCAAGACAGTTGAGTTGGTGACTCGCAACTATTGGTGGCCTGGTTGCAAGGTTTTGTGGAAAAGTTTGTACGGAGTTGTGACACCTGCAACAGGTCGAAGATGCCTCGTCACGCGCCCTCTGGTCTTCTTCGTCCTCTTCCTGTTCCTCTGCTCCTTGGAGATCCATTTCTATGGATTTCCTCACAGATCTTCCTCCTCGTGGATTTGATGCAGTTCTTGTGGTGGTTGACCGTTTCACTAAATAGCTCATTTCCTACCATGTAACAAATGACTACAGCCAGACAACTGCTGAGTTGGTGATCCGTGAAGTGTTCCTACATTATGGTCTTCTAGAGCATTGTTTCTGATCGAGGCCCACAATTCATGTCCAGATTTTGGCGAGAGCTTCTCCGGAGTCTACAAGTTAAAGCGGATCTTTCTTCAGGATATCATCTGCAAACTAATGGGCAGTCAGAACGCACGATTCAGACCTTGGAATAGTATCTTTGCTGCTTCATCAGTTACCAACAAGACAACTGGTGAACCTTCTTCCTATGGTGGAGTTTGCTTACAACAACTCCGTTCACGCATCTATATGCCAGACACCTTTCTTCGCTCTTAGGCTACCATCCACGTTTTGACTTTGCTCCTCATGCTTCTTCTTTTCCTCTCCTACAGTACAGATCATTTCCAGCATCTTCGTTAGGTACAAAATGATCTTCAAGTTCATCTTTAGCAGGCACAGGAATGGTACAAGCATCATGCTGATGCTCATCGTCAGCCGGCACCTGCATACAAGATTGGTGATCTCATGTGGCTTCTTCATCGGCATATTCGCACCAACAAGCCTTCTTTTAAGTTGGATTTTCAATGTTTGGGCCCTTATAAGATTGCGGCTGAGGTCAATCATGTAGCTTTCCGATTAGAGCTACCATCTACTGTGAAACTTCATCATGTGTTTCACACCTCTTTGTTGGAACCGTATCATCCTTCTTCTCTTCCTGGTCGCTTCTTCTCTTCCCCCTCCTGTGGTCATTGACGATAAACCTAAGTATGAAGTTGCAACCATCCTTGATTCTCGTCTTCATCGTCGCCAACTTCAATACTTGGTGGATTAGAAAGGTTATTATGATCGCACTTGGGAACCTGCATCCAATTTACTCCATACTTCTTCCAAGGTTGCTTCTTTCATCGGCATTATTACTAAACTAGGTCCCAAGACTCATGGAACTCGTCCTTAGGGAGGAGGCGCTGTCACGACCCAATACAAAATACAGAATACGGGATACGGATACGATATATAGGATATGCCTACATGATATGTCGACATGATATACCTACAGGATGTGGAACATTATTTTTTGTTCATGACTAGATTAGCCCTTGAAGTATATTTTTAACTCATGCCTAGATTAGCTCTTGGAGTTGTGAGCATAAAAGCTCGACCTAATTGTTGTACAATTAATTAATATTAACACCAGTCATTTTATGATCATTCTTGTTATGTTCTTTGTTCTTGTCTTATTTCTTGCTCTTGCTTTGATTTTAAAATCAAGCCTCCTTGTTCTTATCATGTTCTTAGATCATGGCTTACATTATGTGTCCTGTGTAGACATAATATAAGTTCCGTTTTACTCTCAGTACGTCTTCCTTGTTTATTTCTCTATTCTATAGTATACTATTCTCTCCTTAATACTACAACATGATCCACAATGCTGTTACTTGCTACATACATATTCATTCTTACCTATTCCGACCTTCTAAATTTAATTTTTATTATATCTTGTATTCTCCTTATTCCGCTCGATCCTTATTACGGGTTGACGTGACATCATGTTATGTTTAGTCTTACAAAAATCTTAGGTCAACAAATTTTATGGTCAACTTTATCCTTAGAAAATAATTAAATATTTTTACTGTACATATACAAAAGAATGCATAAACTTATCTTTAGTGCAAACGTGCATATGCTCCTAAAATCACATTTTTACGTTTTATAATTTACTTTAACGAGAGAGGGATGTGCTTCATTTAAAACAATTATATTTCTCCTTTTCTTAATTTATATTTTATTAATTTTTCAGATTTAATAAACTGGTTTTCATAAGTCGTTCGTATTATTTGACTTATAAAAAGAAAATTATAATTATTAAGATTTACTCGATGTTCTATGCTACAAGTTGGAAAGATGGTCAAGAAATGATAAATAGTGAAATTTGATGTTTTCGATTGGTCAAACTTCTTTGACGATGGAAAACTCATGGGAGAGTTCAAATAAATAAATAAATAAAACATTTTTATTTGAAGATGATCAACCGTTACATTTTAAATTTCCTAGTTAATAAAAGGAAACCCAATTAGTGGCCTTTCTAACGAAATTCCCTTCAAAAGCCCAGTTCTCCCATCCAGACCACCCAGTGGTTTCAAAGTCTCCCCTGCCCATGAATGAAATACCCACAATTTCAGCTCCGTTTATTATCGTACTTTCACAAACCATAGCAGAACTGTGGTCGTAAATGAAAGTATAAAACTCATTCCCATTTCTCCATATGAACGTATTACTAAAGGGTCGACACTTATTCAATGCTTCACGCATGGCCTCGGACCAATCTCTATCATTTATTTCAACCCTAGCATTCACACTGCTAAGAAAATACAGTAAAACAATTGTGCATGGCAGTGTAAGATACTTGGAGACACTAGCCATGTCTAATTAACCAAAACAACTTGAGAACTTACGAGTGTGATTAGCTTATACATTCCAGAATTTATATAAAGGAAATAATGTAATAAATCAGCGGGGATTGCTATGTATTAACATTGTCATGTATTCAACTGTTGCACATGTTGTCCCTGTGTGTTCGTAGCAAATAACTATTTTTGCCATCGGGTTGCACACAGCACGTTTGTTTTCTTGTTGCATACATGATATATTATATTCAGTTTAGTTCCAACACTCTCCCCTAAGTCCGGGCCTACCGTTCAGCTTAGTTCCAACAGTCCCCCCTAAGTCCGGCCCTACCGCATGCCATCCAACCATACCTCTGATACCATGTTGGAAGACGGATCTCCCAAGACCTCCTACACCAGTGTCAGATGCTCTACCATTGAACTACTTACCTAGGTTGTGCAGAAATGTTAGAAGTGTATTCATGAGGTAAAATACAAAAGTACATTGAGACATCCCAAGGGATTTCATACTGCCCAGGTTGTGTGTATATTCAGCTTAGTTCTAACAGATAGACTAAGAAAAAATGAGCTTCAGGCTTTATAGTTTCGCTTTGGCATGGTTTTTTACTTGTAATTTATACAGTAAAAGCCCCCACGTCCTAGCTTTCTAAGATGCTATTACAACGGAAGAAGAAGCACTAATGTAAATGATTTATGTGATTGTTCTGCCCTGGTTATTAACGACATTACAACTGATCGCACTCCACGTCAGTACACTCGTCGAAGAGGGTACATATCACTCAGTATCACGAGGGAGCTGGTGGAAGATACGATCCAAATGATTCTACGTTTGCAGATTTCTGGGACGCAGTCAACAATCTATGGGACACATGTCTTTCATATAATTATCCTGGAGGAGAAGTTACCTTTGACGATGGTTCTATGCGCGTTGAAATTGTACGTCTGAGGGATGGGTTGATCAAGTACCTCAACAACAACAACACGTCTAGTAACCTGATCAAGGACGCAAACTTGCTCATATTAATGAATCGAGGATGCAAAGAATAAAACATATAAGAAGAACATATGTATGTATGGTTTGTTTTTAAGTCTTGTGGTGACACATAAGATGTCAATTAAGCTTTCCCCAACTCATCTTTTTTCACGTCCCCTCCACTCCCATTCTTCTCCCCAACATTCTCTCGAATCCCGTCTTTAGCCATCTTCTTGCTTTTCTTTGCCCCTACATTCTCATCTTTCCCCAACTTATCTCTTTTCACATCCCCTCCAGTCCCATTCTTCTCCCCAACATTCTCTCGAATCCCGTCCTTCTCATCTTTAGCCATCTTCGTGCTTTTCTTTGCCCCTATATTCTCATCTTTCCCCAGCTTATCTCTTTTCACATCCCCTGGCTTCTCTGCTTTAGCCGAACTCTTCCCACTCTTAACCATCTCACTCTTCCCCTTCTTCTCTCCAGAATTCTCTCCAAGAATCCTCTCCATCAAAACCGCGCTCTCTCACACTCCTGTTCAACTCTCACAACATTCTCAAACGCCACCTTCCCCACCTCAACGTCTCCACACTCACTACACGCCTCAAGAACTCTCATCCACGTTTTCCCATCAACCCCAGACCGAATATGCTCAGGCATCTTCTCAAAAACCTCTAGTACCTTCTTCTCCTCCTGTATCCACAAAGACTTAAACAACCTTGCATCTTTCCCACTAATCCCATCAAACACCTCCCGAGCTTTCTCCATTTTCCCATATCTCCCATAAAACTCAATCAACGAGCTTGCTACATATACATTGGATGCATATCCGCTCTTCGAAAGCTCCTTATTGTAGCCTCCTTTCTTTGTTATAATACTCCTCTTCTTCAGCAAAGCTTGAGCAAGCTTGAAAAGCTGCAACATAAGTCCTTGCATCAAGGCTAAAACCACTCTTCTTCATAAGCTCAAGAAACTCCAACGCCATCTGGCTTTCCCCATTCTCCACGTATCCCGATATCATAGAGTTCCACGTAACTGTCGTCCTGTTCTCCATTGTATCGAACACTTCAACAGCATTCTCCATACTACCGCACTTCGAGTACATGTATATTAGTGCATTCCCCAAGAACACATCACCGAACAGGTCCTCCCCGATCATCCCATGGATCTCCTTCCCTTTCTCCCTCTTCTTCATCTCCCCACATGCTTTCACCACTGCAAGATATGTACGTGAGTTTGGCACATACTCCTCATCCCGCATGCCTGTGAACAGCTCAAGAGCCCTCATATTATTATGTCACTTAAGTAGTCTCTCTCTGTCTCTGTGTGTGTGTGTGTGTCTCTGTCTCTGTCTCTCTCTCTCTCTCTCTCTCACACACACACACACACAAACGAACCTTATGGCTTTGCCCATTCTGAACGCATCCGAGATGAGAGAGTTCCAAGAGACAGTGTCCCGATGAGCCATTCTTTCAAAGACCTTGATACCATAGTTCATGTGACCACACTTGGCATACACATCTATCAGTGCGTTTGAAACGTAGAGGTTCGACTCGTGCCTGAGTCCATACCTGGGAGTGTAGATCCTTGGCAAGCTTGAAACACTCTGTCTTAGATGTTGAGCTACTGAGTATTGATACGAATAAGCGCGAGTCGGGCACTATACCGGCTTTCTTCTGCATTTGTTTGAATAAAGAGAGTGCATGGTTGGTTTCCCCAAATTCCACGTATCCCGAACGAGCGAGTTCCACATTCCCACCGTTGGATTTGAGAACCTCTCGAAGATCTGATGGGCTTCAGACATGCTCCTCAGCTTGATGTACATGTCTATCAGTGTTTTTGAGATCCTCTCGTCGGGATTTGGCAGGCTGTGGTGGAGCCTCTGTAACTCATCCAGCGTTGTACAGGCTTTAAGTGCATCTCGTGTTTCCAGTGTTTTGTGTGGCTTTCTTTCTGTGTCATATCTTGTGTACCTCGCTCCAATCTGGAAGGTAAACTACAAATAATAAGGATCTCTATATACACAGACTAGCAAACAGTAGTACCTTGGATATTAACTTGAAGGTAGTATGGAGAATGCTGTTGGATATGAAGTATGAACTATGTATGGAGAATAGTTGCAGCAAGGGAGGCCTTCCGTGCAAAGAGGGAGAGAAGATTGGCAGCTGCTGAGAAACACTCCAAGAAAACTGGGACGTAAGTTTGTTTGTTTAGATTGTGTGTGTATGTGTGTTTATGTGTGTGTGTGATTCTTATGTGACTTGTTTTCACTTGAAAACAGTAAATTACAAATAGACGAGGAGCAAATGAAAGGTGTCATCTCCAAACACTTCAAGTAAGCTAATAAAAAGGAAAGAGAAAAACACATTTTTATGTTATGTACTTAATATTTTGTATTATATATTGTGGTATAAAAGTTTCAATTTTTCTCTCACACACACTCACATTTTTTATGTTATGTACTTAATATTTTGTATATATTGCTCTCTCTCTCTCTCTCTCTCTCTCTCTCTCTCTCTCTCACTCACACACACACACACACTCACAATGAAACACCATAAGCATTAAAACAGAGCATAGGGTAAAACCCTAAACCCTGAAAATGAGAGCAGCGGCTCGTGGGTTAGCAGGGAAAGCACTCAGACGGAATGCAGCCACAGCAAGAGGCCATACAATGCGTGAAGAATCCAAATGGCAGCGCTTCCCCACAACCCATCATCATCCAAGGTACTTACTGTTTGCTAGTCTGTGTATATAGAGATCCTTATTATTTGTAGTTTACCTTCCAGATTGGAGCGAGGTACACAAGATATGACACAGAAAGAAAGCCACACAAAACACTGGAAACACGAGATGCACTTAAAGCCTGTACAACGCTGGATGAGTTACAGAGGCTCCACCACAGCCTGCCAAATCCGACGAGAGGATCTTAAAAACACTGATAGACATGTACATCAAGCTGAGGAGCATGTCTGAAGCCCATCAGATCTTCGAGAGGTTCTCAAATCCAACGGTGGGAATGTGGAACTCGCTCGTTCGGGGATACGTGGAATTTGGGGAAACCAACCATGCACTCTCTTTATTCAAACAAATGCAGAAGAAAGCCGGTATAGTGCCCGACTCGCGCTTATTCGTATCAATACTCAGTAAGCTTGCAAGCTCAACATCTAAGACAGAGTGTTTCAAGCTTGCCAAGGATCTACACTCCTAGGTGACGGACTCAGGCCACGAGTCGAACCTCTACGTTTCAAACGCACTGATAGATGTGTATGCCAAGTGTGGTCACATGAACTATGGTATCAAGGTCTTTGAAAGAATGGCTCATCGGGACACTGTCTCTTGGAACTCTCTCACCTCGGGATGCGTTCAGAATGGGCAAAGCCATAAGGTTCGTTTGTGTGTGTGTGTGTGACAGAGAGAGAGAGAGAGAGAGAGAGAGAGACAGAGACAGAGACAGACAGACACACACACACACACACAGAGAGAGAGAGAGAGAGACTACTTAAGTGACATAATAATATGAAGGCTCTTGAGCTGTTCACACGCATGCGGGATGAGTATGTGCCAAACTCGCGTACATATCTTGCAGTGGTGAAAGCATGTGGGGAGATGAAGAAGAGGGAGAAAGGGAAGGAGATCCATGGGATGATCGGGGAGGACCTGTTCGGTGATGTGTTCTTGGGAAATGCACTAATAGACATGTACTCGAAGTGCGGTAGCATGGAGAATGCTGTTGAAGTGTTCGATGCAATGGAGAACAGGACGACAGTTACGTGTAACTCTATGATATCGGGATACGTGGAGAATGGGGAAAGCCAGATGGCGTTGGAGTTTCTTGAGCTTATGAAGAAGAGTGGTTTTAGCCTTGATGCAAGGACTTATGTTGCAGCTTTTCAAGCTTGCTCAAGCTTTGCTGAAGAAGAGGAGTATTATAACAAAGGAGAGGAGGCTACATAAGGAGCTTTTGAAGAGCGGATATGTATCCAATGTATATGTAGCGAGCTCGTTGATTGAGTTTTATGTGAGATATGGGAAAATGGAGAAAGTTCGGGAGGTGTTGATGGGATTAGTGGGAAAGATGCAAGGTTGTTTAAGTCTTTGTTGGCGGGATACAGGAGGAGAAGAAGGTACTAGAGGTTTTTGAGAAGATGCCTGAGCATATTCGGTCTGGGGTTGATGGCAAAACGTGGATGAGAGTTCTTGAGGCGTGTAGTGAGTGTGGAGACGTTGAGGTGGGGAAGGTGGCGTTTGAGAATGTTGTGAGAGTTGAACAGGAGTGTGAGAGAGCGCGGGTTTTGATGGAGAGGATTCTTGGAGAGAATTCTGGAGAGAAGAAGGGGAAGAGTGAGATGGTTAAGAGTGGGAAGAGTTCGGCTAAAGCAGAGAAGCCAGGGATGTGAAAAGAGATAAGCTGGGGAAAGATGAAAATATAGGGGCAAAGAAAAGCAAGAAGATGGCTAAGGACGGGATTCGAGAGAATGTTGGGGAGAAGAATGGGACTGGAGGGATGTGAAAAGAGATAAGTTGGGCAAAGATGAGAATGTAGGGCCAATGAAAAGCAAGAAGATGGCTAAAGACGGGATTCGAGAGAATGTTGGGGAGAAGAATGGGACTGGAGGGGACGTGAAAAGAGATAAGTTGGGGAAAGATGAGAATATAGTGAATGCCTGAATTAGTACAAAATCTTATTCATCTTCTACTGTGGTGGAAGAAAAACTTAATTGACATCTTATGTTCTCTAGGAGTCACAAAAACAAACCATACATACATACATATGTTCTTCTTATATGTTTTATTCTTTGCATCCTCGATTCATTAATATGAGCAAGTTTGCGTCCTTGATCAGGTTACTAGACGTGTTGTTGTTGTTGAGGTACTTGATCAACTCATCCCTCAGACGTACAATTTCAACGCTCGTCAAGCTACTTATAAGTGTACTTTCCCGGCTGGTTTCTCGCAGCCTGCGGCGGTATACCGTGTCTCTCACCGTGCTAAAGTATGTAATAATAAATATAATGATTGTATATTGTATTTATGTGTGTAGATAAGCTCAGATAATATATATATATATATATAGTTTCTTTGTTATGTGCTACATGGTATATACTGTTATGTACAACGTGTAGGGTAGGGCAGATTATGGCAGATAAGACCTACGTGGCATATATACCCGGCATAGAACCATCGTCAAAGTAACTTCTCCTCCAGGATAATTATATGAAAGACATGTGTCCCATAGATTGTTCCCAGAAATCTGCAAACGTAGAATCATTTGGATCGTATCTTCCAGCAGCTCCCTCGTGATACTGAGTGACACTAACATACATTGATATGAGCCCTCTTCGACGAGTGTACTGACGTGGAGTGCGATCAGTTGTAATGTCGTTAATAACCAGGGCAGAACAATCACATAAATCATTTACATTAGTGCTTCTTCTTCCGTTGTAATAGCATTTAGAAAGCTAGGACGTGGGGGCTTTTACTGTATAAATTACAAGTAAAAAACCATGCCAAAGCGAAACTATAAAGCCTGAAGCTCATTTTTTCTTAGTCCCATATTACTATCTGTTAGAACTAAGTCCCTTGGATGTCTCAATGTACTTTTGTATTTTACCTCATGAATACACTTCTAACATTTCTGCACAACTAGGTAAGTAGCTCAACGGTAGAGCATCTGACACTGGTGTAGGAGGTCTTGGGAGATCCGTCTTCCAACATGGTATCAGAGGTATGATTGGATGGCATGCGGTAGGGCCGGACTTAGGGGGGACTGTTGGAACTAAGCTGAACGGTAGGCCCGGACTTAGGGGAGAGTGTTGGAACTAAACTGAATATAATATATCATGTATGCAACAAGAAAACAAACGTGCTGTGTGCAACCCGATGGCAAAAATAGTTATTTGCTACGAACACACAGGGACAACATGTGCAACAGTTGAATACATGACAATGTTAATACATAGCAATCCCCGCTGATTTATTACATTATTTCCTTTATATAAATTCTGGAAATGTATAAGCTAATCACACTCGTAAGTTCTCAAGTTGTTTTGGTTAATTAGACATGGCTAGTGTCTCCAAGTATCTTACACTGCCATGCACAATTGTTTTACTGTATTTTCTTAGCAGTGTGAATGCTAGGGTTGAAATAAATGATATAGATTGGTCCGAGGCCATGCGTGAAGCATTGAATAACTGTCGACCCTTTAGTAATACGTTCCTATGGAGAAAAGGGAATCGGTTTTATAGTTTTGATTACGACCACAGTTCTGTTAAGGGATGTGAAAGTACGATAATAAACGGAGCTGAAATTGTGGGTATTTCATTCATGGGCATGGGAGAGTTTGAAACCACTGGGTGGTCTGGATGGGAGAACTGGGCTTTTGAAGGGAATTTCGTTAGAAAGGCCACTAATCGGGTTACCTTTTATTAACTAGGAAATTTAAAATGTAACGGTTGATCATCTTCAAATAAAAATGTTTTATTTATTTATTTATTTATTTGAACTCTCCCGTGAGTTTTCCATCGTCAAAGAAGTTTGACCAATCGAAAACATAAGTTTTCACTAGTTATCATTTCTTGACCATCTTTTGAACTTGTAGCATAAAACATCAAGTAAATCTTAATAATCATAATTCTCTTTCTATAAGTCAAACAATACGAATGACTTATGAAAACCAGTTTATTAAAAATTAATAAAATATAAATTAAGGAAAGGAGAAATATAATTGTTTTAAAAGAAGCACATCCCTCTCTCGTTAAAGTAAAATATATAACGTAAATGTGATTTTAGGAGCATATCCACGTTTCAGAGCTATGACACACTAAAGATAAGTTTATGCATTCTTTTGTATATGTACAGTAAAATATTTAATTATTTTTTAAGGATATCAAATTTTGTTGACCTAAGATTTTTCTAATATAAAATAACACTTATCGTCTAATAAGGATCGAGCAGAATAAGGAGAATACAAGATATAATTTTTGAATAAGGAGAATACAAGATATAATAAAAATTAATTAGAAGGTCGAAAACAGGATAAGAATGGATATGTAATACAGTACGTAGTAACATTTGCAGATCATGTTGCAGTATTGAGGAGAGAATAGTATACTATAGAATAGAGAAATAGGCAAAGGAGATATACTGAGATTAAAACAGAACTTATATTATGTCTACACAAGGCACATAGTACAGTATATAATATACTTATCTTAGTCTATTTATATCCTTACTCTCGTTTTAGTACTAATAGTTATCGATCGTAACTTCCCCTCATCTTATCCATTCAATTATATAACCTTTCCTTATTGTTATGCATAAGTCATAATTTATTTATCTTACTAATATGTATTTTACTTAGCTTACTAATACATATTTTGTTTAAATCTTTATATTACATAGTAATCCATAATTCTGTGTTCTCATTCGACCGTCCTTTTTCACTTATTTTTGGTGTTTTTCCTATTATATGTCCAAAGAAATAAATAGAACTAACTACAATCTTAATAGATTTATTACAAAGAACTAAATTTAAATTTAAGTATATATCTGGTAATGCCTTCGTGAAGATATCTAGTAACAATCACACGAGTTATATTTTGATTCATAAATTATCTACAATCTTTTACTAAATGCCTTTTTTTTTTATCAAATATTTGACATTTTGGCAATTGCAATTACATTAATATATAATATAACCAAGATTCTTGTAATTATTTATACTTAATAAGAATTTTAAATTGAATTAAAAACAACATATATTAAATCCTCTAATTTTTTACACATTAAACCTTAGTATCCAACTACTTATACACATAACTTTCTTTCAAAATCTTAACTAATTATAATAACATTTTATTATCAGCCTTAAATTTTAAATTTTCACACTTCATTTTATCATTTGAATTATCTTCTTTTTTTTGAGAATTTTATTTTTCATTCCGTTATGTTTTTTATTTACCTTCTCTTCTTTTCATAATCTTTTTAGGTGTTTAACAAGATCTTTCTTATTAATTTCTTAAATAATCATTGCATAACGCATGTATGACTTTTACAAACCTTATTTATATTATTGAAACAAGGCATCTTCCATAACACATAGCTTTTTATGTTTTTTAAAACAATGTGTGTATTCTTTTATAGTCTTAGTTTTCTTTATAGAATATTCATAAGTTTTTTTAAGTGTTCTTTCAACAACTCTTCTTTCATAAAATACCTTTTGTTACTTTTTCATAATCTTATTTCACATTTTTATTTGACTTATAATATCAATATGATGCATTTTCTTTTAATATGTGAGGAAATATAAACAACTTATATGCATTTCTTACTTTATACAACTTTATAAAAATTTCAAACTATAATAAGTGTCATTTATGATTTTTTCTTTTTTTAAAAATATTGGATACATCAATGTTCCTCTTAACATTCTGAGAAAAAGTGTTATATTAAACATTATCAATGACATTCTTTTATCACCTTCCTATGTACTAACACAGGAACCTTTAAAAGATCTTCTCTCGGTATATTAAGAAATTCTCTTTTTAAAGAGTTCTTTAAAATTCCTCTTCTCTTGCAATTTAATAATTTGTCAAATAATGTATATCTTCCTCATGTGTGATCCAATTTTTTAATATGTATTCAATGATCCTAACAATAACTTTTTAGTGATAAATAATTTTAACTTGTTTTTCACGGGCAACTTTTCTTTCAGTCTGCTTATTATCTCTTTCCTTTATTAATAATGGATTAAGATTATAATATAGGCCATATACATACTTTATTTTTTTAAGTTGTACTTCTTTAGAGCTATTTTCATCACAATTACTTTTCACTCGTAAATTTTAAATAATTATATCACAACAATGACACAATACCTCCATGGTCGCCATGTGTTAAAGTATAAAAAATTTATGTGTGTAAAAATCATTGATAACACAATACATAAAAAGTTATAGTATATATAGTTGGGGATTTCATCATCTTTATATATATTCCACATCTCTTACCTCGTCTCTAAAATTAAGAATAGGATTTTGCTTTGGCCATTGTCATCTAAGAAAATTCATAAAATATCTTGTTCATAAGACAAATAATAATAAGATTTCACATTTATTATATCTTTATAATCATTTTAATAATGCAAATGCATATTTTCTCTTGTATATTCTCTCTCACATGCTACTCTCTCCTGTATAGCCCTTAACCGAATCTTCCATATTCTTGGTGTCACATCACATCAACCTTCTCAACCATTCACTTTTTGTCATTATAAGTTTTATTCTTACAAATAAGAATTTTCTTACTGACCAATCCTTATTGTTAGATAGGATTTTTTTCTATACTTATTCATATGTGGTAAGAAAGTTTCATATATGCATTTTCTTACTTGCTTTGGTTTTTACTTCAACATATGTGTTAATGAATGCACTCTTAGATACATGCATTGTCCAAGCATATGAATGGATTGCATTCATTTCTTATCATTTTAACTATGGGTTTTTTTGGAAAGCATTCATTTATTTTGGTACACCTTGTGTCACATGCAATGATTATGTGAAAAAAATTGTTTCATCCAACAACCATTTGTTATTCACTTTCTCTCACAAACACGTAGAGAGAGACACACACCATACACAGAGTCTAATGGTTGAGTCTTACATATCGATGAAATTATTTAAGCATGTACATAATACTTGTTAATGCAATTCTAACTATAGTAGAAAATGCAGTTATTATTACCCATCCATACATTCCATGTAAAACTAATTTAAAATTTGTATGTGAGAGTCCTCTGTTTAGATTCAAATAAAGCCATGGCTGTCCACTGTCCATGCACTCTTAATCTTTTCTTCTCACTTCGCCTTGTCTCCACTTCCACATACATGACCTTCTTGCTCAACCTTTTCTTCTCACAGGGAACACTATCCTTGAATTGGATTGTTGACTTGCTATCTTCATTGTACTTTATGTCTTGTAATCAACTTAAATGTGTTTAGAATTGTCTCATACTTGAGAAATATCTTTAAGGCTTGGACACTTTGTTGATGAATGGTGCCTCCGCATAGGGAGTAAAATTTCTCTTCAAATGCTGTAAGTAAGCCTGGAAATACTAAAGAGAACTTAAGTCAGCCTTGTCCCTTAAGATTTTCACACAATCGTTAGTTTCTGCCCTCCACTCACCCAAAATCAAGAGCATCATAGAA